>JAODAL010039193.1:0-38273 GCA_025379985.1 Phyllomedusa bahiana
AACCGTACGCTGGGGCCCCATTATGGATTTAACAGTGTATATTACCTATATTTATACTGTTTAAACCCCCCTTATGGGGTGTATAAAATGTATATTACCATAGCCTATGTTGGAATCCCCCTTTTGGGTGTAAAAAACAGTGTATTTATTTTAGGTAAAGCTGGTCCCCCCAAAAATGGATTAAAACAATGGGTATTATTTATAGATATTTTGGATCCCCCTTTTGGGTTAAAACATGTTATTATATATACGCGGCCCCCATTAGGGGGGTTACATGTATATTAAACCCCTATAGTATACGTGATCCCCCAGGGTATGTGTAAAAAACATGTATATTTCAAGCCATGGGCCCCCATTAGATGTAAAAACCATGTATATTACTTTACATACTCCGGATTCCCCCAAAAATGGTTTAAAAAATGTAAATTCTTTTAAACAAAGGGTCCCCCAAAAGTATAGTTAATAAAAGTGTATATTATATAGGTACGCTTGGGCCCATATATGATTAAAACATGTTATTACCTATAAACTACGTGATCCCCCCATATATGGGATGTAATAACAGGTATATTTAAATTTTAAGATACTGGGAATCCCCCATTAGGATTTTAAAAACAGGTATAAATTTTACAGCCGAATACGCCCGGTCCCATATAAAGAAGTGAAAAACAACAGGGGGTTATAATTATAAGTGATTTCTCTGGGCCCCCATGTATTAAAAGTAAATAACAGTTGGGTATAATTACCTAAGTATACTGCCTGGCCCCCATATAGGGTGTAATAAAAGTGTATAATTACCTTAAAACATGTTTACGCCTGGGGTCCTCATTAGATGTATACAGTGTATATTACCTATAGCCTTACGCCGGTCCCAAAAGAATATAATGTAATAACATGTTATATATCTATACAGCTATACCGCCTGGGCCCCATAGATTATGGTTAATAACAGGCACTATATTATACCTATAACAACCTGGTCCCCCATATAATGGAATGTAATAACACTGGTGTTAATACTTTTTACTATACAGCCTGGCCCCCATATAGATGTAATAACAGTGATATTACTTACCAACTGGGATCCCCTCCCTATAGATGTATAACAGTGTATATTTCCATGGGGTTATATGTGGTCTGTATATACAGATGGATAATAACAGTTAAATTTATATAGCCACTGGGCTCTATTCCCATGTAATGTAAAAACAGTTGGGTTTATATATAACATAATGTATACGCCTCCATATAGATGTAAAAACAGTGTATATACCATAGCTCCATCTGATTTGGATCCCCCCCAATGTATGTTAAATGATAAAACAGGGTATATTACTTATAAGGATATACGCCCGGTCCTCCAGATGGAATGTAATAACATTGGATTACCCTAAAACAGTACGCTGGCCCCATATAGGGTGTATACAGTGTTTTAATACAGACTGCTCCCAAAAAATAGGATGTAATCAACGGCCTATTAATTTTACTGCATACTCCTGGTCCCCCATTAGGGTGTAATACAGTGTATATTTCCATAGGGGCCATATGCATGTATTCCCCCCCATATAGATGTAATAACAGTGTATATTACAAGCCATACTGCTATCCCCCATGTATGGATTAAAAAAGTGTAAAATTACTTAAGCCTACTCTGATCCCCCCAAAAGATGGAAAATTAATAACAGTTATCTTAGATTACTATATTAAAAGCTGGGTTTCCCCCAATGTATGGGGGTAATAACAGTGTATATTAACTATGTATATGCTGGATCCCCCATATAATGATTTTAAACGGACTTATTATTATACCATATCTGCTGGTCCCCATGTATGGATTTTAAAAACAGTGTATATTATAGCATTTCGCTGGGCCCCATATTGGATGTAAAAAACAGTGTATATATTAAGGTCCTTTGGGTCCCCCATTATGGATGTAATAACAGTGTATATTACCATGCTTTATGCTGGTCCCCTTATTGATGTAATAACAGTGTATATTTCCTATAGCCATACTGTTTGGATTCCCCCTATAAAGGATGTTATAACAGTGGTTATTATGTATAGGTTTTATGCCCCGGATCCCCCATATAAGGATGGGATAACAGTGTATATAACTTTTTTCCCAATACTGCTGGCCCCCATATGATGTATAAACAGTGTATATTACCCATACTATACTGCTATCCCATAATGATGTAATAACAGTGTATATACAGCTGGCCTTACTGTGGATCCCATGATAGGATGTATACAGTGTATATTACTATACAACTGGGCCCCTCATTTGATGTAAACTGTGTAAAATTTAAGGCTCTGGCCTCTTTATCCCCATGATATAGCCCGAAAGTTTTAAAAAGTTCATGTTATCCACTGGATCAAGATGAAAAACATGTTAATATTCATGCACTGGGCCCCTTATATGTAATGTTACTGTGTTATATAACATGGTCTCATGATTTCAGTAGTAATCGGGGTTAAATAACGGTATAAAGGTTAATCTGATTGGGTATTTCATTCATGGGTGTAACAGTGAATTATACGGGTTGGTCCCAAGGTTGTAACCGGCCCCCCATAGAGAAACAGTGTATATTACAGGACTTCATTTGATACATGACCTCACTGGCCCATAAAAGTAATGTTTACGTACACTGCCCCCATATTTGATGTATACAGTGTTAATACAAACTATCTGGCCCCACATAAATTATACAGTTTTATATACAGGATGGTCTCCTATTAAACTTTTAATCACTGGCCCCGTATTAGGGTAAAACAGTGTATATACAGGCAGATTTCCCCTTATAGAGTTATACAGTGTTATTCACTTTTCCTCGTATATCCCCTAAAAAGTGTATATAACAGCCCACTGTTCCTGCACAGCTGTTATAGGATGTTAAATAAGTGTATATACAGCACCCTGTGGTTTCCTATATTTGATTAAGCAGGGGTAATATTAAAAAGATCCTATGCCTCATAAAATGGGATATTATTTACACCTGGGCTCCCATATAGATGTAAAAACAGTTTTATATTTCAGCACTGGGCCCCCATATAGATGGTAATACAGTGTATATATACAGCACTGGGCCCCGCATATAGAGTGTATAAGTGTATAAAACAGCACCTTTTATAGTGTATCTAGCATCGCTGGTCATTTCATGTATACGTGTTATTATAAGCATTTGGGTCCTCATAAATTTTCTGTTTTACTTTCCCGTGATACAGTAACATGCACAGGTCTATACTTATTACGTGTTCCCAGTAATAATAGTGTATTACCTTTAGCATATCTGGTCCCTGCATGATAGAATGTAATACAGTGGATATAATACGGTATCATCCACTGGCCCCTCATTAGATGTAATAACAGTGTATAATTTCCATGCACTCTGGCTCCCAATATTTATAACAGTGATAATCACACTGGGCTCCCCCTATATGATGTTTAAAAACATGTAAATACAGCACTCCGGCCCTTACATGATAGATAAAACAGTGTATATACCCCTCACATGGTCCCTGCATGCCCCGATACAGTGTAAATAACATGGTCTCCATATAGTGTATTACCTTATATACAACACTGGCTCCTCTATAATATACAGGGGCCTATTGAAAAATTTCTGAAAGCGCCCCCCAAAGGTTAAAAACATGTATAAACGGGTATTAACTCCCAGTGATGCAATACGTGATTCCCTACCACATTGCCCCTGTATTATACACACCTTCGGTCCACCCACTTAATCCATATACCTGGATATTTTAAACGGTCCCATATTTTCAATTTCCCCTGATATGATATACAGTGTTTTAAAACAGCCTCCTTAACCTCAACAGTGATATCACCCGGCTAATTAAAACAGTGATACAACACGGGCTCCCTATGTATATTTTCCCCAACTGGATGAAGGTATAGTGTTATACAGCCAAAGTTGCCCCCCATTAGGATGTAATACAGGGGTATATACGTCAACTGCTTCCCATGAATGTATTTATTATATACCCTTGGGCTTTAAAATGGGATTACGTGTATATAAACTGGGGAAAAGGACCCTTTTTAAAACCCCAAAGTTTAATTGGTATATACACAACTGGCCCGATATAAAAAGGGAATAAACCCCCATTGTCTGAAACTTAAAGATAACGGTTCCCCACCCTCTATAATTCAGTTATATTACAGCCTTTCCTCATATGGTTAAACAGGTATAAAAAGAAGGGGCCCTCTTTTTGGGGTTGTAAAAAGTTTATATTACGCCTTTGGGCTATTAGAGTTTACAGGGGTTTCGCCTCCCTGGCCCCCCAATAAAGTATTAAAAGTGTATATACGCACTGTCCTCTTTGGAGTTAACATGTAAAAAAACGGGGGTTTCCCCATATAGATGTATACTTTTATATACAGCCCCCTCTTTTAGGAGTATACAGTGTAAAAAAAGGGGGTTCCCAAAATTTTCTCCCTTCGGTATCCTGCCACGCTGATATCCACGGTAATAAAACAGTGTATGTATAACACGGGTACTCCCCTTTGTTATCCTGCCCCCGCTGATTGACCAGGTATAAACGCTGTTAATTGGACTACTCGCCATATGTTTCTGCCCCCGCTGATAGACACATGTTAATAAACAGTGTATATTACGGCTCCTCCATCTGTATCCTTGCCCCCGCTGTTAGCCCAGCGTAACTTTTAATGTGTTATATTTCACGGCTTCCCTACAAATTCGGTATCCTGACCAGCTGTTAGCCTCCAGGTTATAACGTTGGATATTACTGGCATCCTCCATCTGTATCTATACCCAAAGATTTTTGCCAAGGTTATTAACAGTGTATATACAGGCTCCATCCATCTGTACCCTGCCCCGCGATAGCCAGGTAATAACAGTGGTATAATACGGCTCCTCCCATCTGTACCCGACCCCCACGCATGAATAGCCCATGGTTAAATAACAGTGTATAACCTACAGGCTACCTCCCCATCTGTTTCCTACCACCCCGCTGATACCCAGGTAATAACAGTGTATTATTACAGGCTTCTCCATCAGTACCCCTGCCCCCCGCTGATAGCCCATGGTATAAAACAGTTTTATACGGGGCTCTCTCCCTTCTGTACCCTGCCCCCGCTGATTGCCAGGTAATAACTAGTGTTTAATACGGGGTACTCCCCATCTGATATCCATTGCCCCGGCTGATGTAGACAGGGTTGTAACAGTGGTATAATACTGGTCTCCCACTCGTACCTTGTCCCTCCCAGCTGATAGCCCAAGGTTAATAACAGTGTATAATACAGGCTCTCCAATCTGTATCCCTGCCCTCCGGCTGTTAGCCCAGGTATAACAGGTGTATAATACGGTTGCTTCCTCCATTTATATCTGCCCCCGCTGATAGCCCAGTAAATAACAGTGTATAATACACGGCTCCTACCATCTTATCCTCGACCCGCTGACACCCCAGGTAATACAGTGTATAATACGGGGCTCATCCCTTATACTATCTGCCCCCCGCTGATAGCCCAGGTAATAACAGTGTATAATAAGGGCTCCTCCCATCTGTACCCTGCCCCCGCTGATATCCCAGTATTCAACAGGTGTATATTACGGCGCTCCTCCCAATCTGTATCCTGCCCCCCGCTGAAATTCCAGGTAATACAGTGTATAATAAACGGGGGGGGGGGGGACTTCCCTCCCCATCTGTAACCTGCCCCCCCGCTGATAGCCCAGGTAATAACAGTGTATAATACGGGTGTCTCACCATCTGTATCTGACACCGTGATAAGCCCAGGTTATAACAGTGTTAATAATAGGGTTTCCTCCCCATCTGTATCCTGCCCCCCGCTGATAGCCAGGTAATAACAGTGTATAATACGGCTCCTCCATCGTTACTGCCCCCCCGTGATATAAGCCCAGGTATTAACAGTGTATAAAATTACGGGCTCATCCAATCTGTATCCTGCCCCCGCTGATAGCCCAGGTATTATACAGTGTATAATACGTGGTCCCTCCCATCTGTATCCTGCCCCCGCTGATAGCCCCGGTAATAACAAGTGTATAATACGGGCTCCTCCCATCTGTACCCTGCCCCCCGCTGATAGCCCAGGTAATAACAGTGTATAATACGGGCTCCTCCCATCTGTAACCTGCCCCCCGCGCCTTAACTATACAAGGTAATAAAAAGTGTTTAATACAGGCTCCTCCCCATCTGTAATCCTGCCCCCGCTGTATAGCCAGGTTCACTAACAGTGTATAATTACGGGTCCTCACATCTGTATCCTGCCCACCGAGATAGCCCAGCGTAATAACAGGGTATAATACAGGCTAATCACCATCTGTATCCTTGACCCCGCTGATTTAGCCCAGGTAATAACAGTGTATAATACTGGCTCCTCCCATCTGTATCCTGCACCCCGTGATATCCCAGTAATAACAGTGTATAATACGGGATCCTCAAATCTGTATCCTGCCCCAAGTGATAGCCCAGATAATAAACAGTGTATAATACGGGCTCCCTCCATCTGTATCCTTCCCCCCGCTGATAGCCCAGGTAATAACAGTGTATAATACGGGATCTCAACATCGGGATCTTGCCCCCGCTCGATAGCCCAGGTAATAACAGTGTATACTACGGGAGTCCTCACTTTGTATCCTGCCCCGCTGATAGCCAGGTAATAACAGCTGTATAATACGGGCTCTACCATCGGTAATCTGCCCCCGCTGATTAGACAGGTAATAACAGTGTATAATACGGGGTCCTCCCCATCTGTATCCTGCCCCCCGCTGATAGCCCAGGTAATAACAGTGTTAATACTGGCTCCTCAATCTTTACCTGCCCCCCGCTGATAGCCAGGTATAACAGTGTATTAATACGGGCTCCCCCCATCTGTATCCTGCCCCCCGCTGATAGCCCAGGTAATAAACCCGTGTTTTATACGGGCTCTCCTCATCTGTACCTGCCCCAGCTGAATAGCCTCAACGGTATATAACACGTGTTTAATACGGGCTCCTCCATCTTACCATGCCCCCCGCTGATAGCCCTGGTAATAACAGTGTATAATACAGGCTCCTAACGCCATATGTTATCCTGCCCTACGCTGACCTAGCAAGGTAATAACAGTGTATAATACCGGCTCCTCCCATCTGTATCCTGCCCCCGCTGATAGCCCAGGTAATAACATAGTGTGTATAATACAGGCTCCTCCCATCTGTATCCTGGCCCCCGCTGATAGCCCAGGTAATTACAGTGTATTATACGTTACATTTATAAAAAAACTAAAAAAAAAAACTAACACATATTTTTTTTTTTAATTTTAACAGGGGTCCACCACATCTGTTCCCTGCCCCCGCTGATAGCCCCCAGGTAATAACAGTGGTATAATACAGGGTCTCCCATCAGGATCACTGCCCCGCTTGTAAGCCCAGTATAACTGTGTATAATACGGGCTCCTCCCCATCTGTATCCTGCCCCCCGCTGATATCCAGATAATTAACAGTGTTTAATACGGGCTCCACTTCCATATCTGTATCTGCCACCTGCGGATAGCCCAGGTAATAACAGTGTATAATACAGGCTCCTCCCATCTGTACCCTGCCCCGCTGCTAGCCCATGGTGAAATAACAGGGTATAATACGGGGTCCTCCAATCTCTACCCTGCCCACGCTGATAGCCAAGGTAATAACAGTGTATAATACGGGCTCCTCCCATCTGTATCCTGACCCCCCGCTGATACCCCAGGTAATAACAGTGTATTAATTACGGGGTCCTTCCCATCTGTACCCTGCCCCCCGATGATAGCCCAGGTAATAACAGTGTATAATACAGGCTCCTCCCATCTGTATCCTCGCCTCCCCCGTGAAACTTGCCCAGTAATAACAGTGTATAATACAGGGCTCCTCACATCTGTTACCATGCCCCCTACTGATATACCAGGTATAACAGTGTATAATTCGGGTCTACCTCCCATCTGTATCCTGCCCGCTGATAGCCCAGGTATATAACTTTTGTATATACGGGCTCCCCCATCTGTATCTGCCCCGCTGATTAGCCCAGGTAATAACAGTGTATAATACAGGCTCCTCCCATCTGTACCCTGCCCCCCCGCTGGTAGCCCAAGGTAATAACAAGTGTATACTACAGGCTCCTCCCATCTGTATTATTGACTGCCCCCCGCTGATAGACAAGGTAATATACAGGTTGTTATACTACGGGCTCCGCCCCTTGTTTACCTGGCCCCCCGCTGATAGCCCAGGTAATAAAGTGTATATAGGGCTTCCTCCCATCTGTATCCTGCCCCCGCTGATTTTCCAAGGTATTAACTGTGTATATTACGGGGTCCCCCAATCTGTATCCTGCCCCCGCTGATAGCCCAGGTAATACAGTGCAATAATAATAGGCTCTTCACATCTGTAATCCTGCCCACCGATGATAGCCCAGTTATATCTGTTTTAATACGGGCTCACCCATTCTGTATCTGCCCCCGCTGATAGCCAGGTAATAACATTGTATATTACGTGGCTCCTCACATCTGTATCTGCCCCCGTCTGATAGCCCAGGTAATAACTCGTGTATAATTAGGGGCTCCTCCATCATGTATCCTGCCACGCTGTTAGCCCAGGTCAATAAACGTGTTTATTTCGGGGCCTCTACCCCATCTTTATCCTGCCGCCGCTGATAGGCCCAGGTAATAATAGTGTATAATACGGGGTCCTCCCCAACTGTATCCTGCCCCCGCTGATAGCCAGGTGAGTAACAGTGTATAATACGGGCTCCTCCATCTGTATCCTGCCCCCCGCTGAAGCCAGGTTTTAATAAACTGTGTATAATACGGGCTCTCACATCTGTATTCCTGCCCCCAGCTGATAGCCCAGGTAATAACAGTGTATATACGGTCCTCCCATCTGTATCCTTGCCCCCGCTGATACTGATAGCCCCCAGGTAATAACAGTGTATACATACGGGTCATCCCATCTGTATCCTGCCCACCCGATGATGCCCAGGTGAATAACAGTGTATATAATACGGGGCTCTCCCATCTGTACCCTGCCCCACGTGATAGCCCAGGTAATAACAGTTGTATAATACGGGCTCCTCACCATTGTATCTAGCCCCCGCTGATTTCCCAGGTAATAACAGTGTATAATAGGGCTCCTCCATCTGTATCCTGCCCCGATGATATCAGGTAATAACAGCTGTATAATTATCGGGCTCCTGCCAATCTGTATCCTGCCCCAGCTGATAGCCCAGGTAAAAACAGTGTATAATACGGGCACCTCCCATCTGTATCTTGCCCCCCGCTGATAGACCCAGGTAATACAGTGTATAATTCGGGGGTCCTCACCATTGTATCCTGTCCCCATGATAGGCCTGGTAATAACAGTGTATATACGGGGCTACTCCCATTGTATCTCTGCCCCACGCTGAGTAGCCATGGTAATAACTCAGTGCATAAACCAGGGTCCTCCCCATCTGTATCCTGGCCCCCCGATAGATATACCAGGTATTACCAGTGTATTATAGGGGTCCTCACCATGTATCCTGCCTGCTGATAGCCCAGGTAAAGAACAGTGTATAATACAGGCTCCTCCCATCTGTATCCTGCCCCCGCTATCCCAGGTAATAACAGTGTATAATTACGGGCTCCTCCCCACTCTGTATCCTGACCCCCTTGATAGAACAGGTAATAACAGTGTATATTAACCGGGGTACATCCCAAACTGTACACTGCCCCGCTGATAGCCCAAGTAATTAATCAAGTGTATAATACGGGCTCCTCCCATCTGTACCCTGCCCCGCTTGATAGCAAGGTAAAAAGTGTAATAATTTCAGGCTACTCCCATCTGTAATCCTGCCACGCTGATAGCACAGGTTATAAAAGTGTATAATTAAATGCTCCTCCATCTGTACCTGCCCTCCGATGATATCCCAGGTGTAATAACAGTGTATAATACGGGGTCCTCCTATCTCTACCCTGCCCCCCGCTGATATGCACCAGGTAATATAAAACAGTGTATATTACGGGGTCTCCTCCCCTCTGTATCTGCCCCCACTGATAGCACAGGTTAATAACAGTGGTATAAATACGGGCTCCTCCCATCTGTATCCTGCCCCCCGCTGATAGCCCAGTTAATAACAGTGTTTAATACGGTGGGCTTCCTCACATCTGTATCCTGCCCCCCCACTGTATAAGCCCAGGTAATAACAACAGTGTTAATACGGGCTCTCCAATCTGTACCATGCACCCGCTGATATATCCAGGTAATAACAGTGTATTAATTCGGGGGTCCTCATATCTCTACCTGCCCCCGCTGATTTGTAGCCCAGGTTATTACAGTGTATAATACGGGGTCCTCCCATCTGTATCCTGCCCCCCACTGATAGCCCAGGTAATAACAGTGTATAATACGGGCTCCTCCCCATCTGTATCCTGCCCCCCGCTGATAGCCCAGGTAATATAGTAGTATAATACGGGCTCCTCCATTCTGTATCCTGCACCAGCTGATAGCACCCGGTAATTACAGTGTATTATACGGGTCCTCCTATCTATACCCTGCCCCCGCTGATAGCCCAGGGAATAACAGTGTATAATAACGGCTCCTCCCATTGTATCCTGCCCCGCTGATTTCCCATGTAATAACAGTGTATAATAGGCTCCTCCCTTCTGTATTGCCCCGCTGATAGCCAGTTAATAAACCAGTGTATAATACAGGCTCCTCCCATCTGTACTGCCCCCAGTTGATAGCCCAGGTAATAAACAGTGTATAATAAGGGTCCCTCCCCATCTGTATCCTGCCCCCGCATGATACCCCAGGTACAATATAAAGTGATAATACAGGCTCATGCCCAATTGTATCTGCACCCGCATGTTACCCCAGGTTAATACAGTGTAATAATACGGGTCCTCCCATTTCTGTATCCTGCCCCCGCTGAATTAGCCCAGGTATAACAGTGTATAATTCTGGCTCCTCCCCTATCTGTATCCTGCCCACGCTGATAGCCCGGTTAATTACAGTGTATATTCGGCCTCCTCCCATCTGTATCTGCCCCGACTAATACTCCCAGGTAGTGAAACAGTGTGATAATACAGGCTCTCCCCATTGTATTGCCCCCCGCTGATTACCCCAGGGTAATAACAGTCGTTATAATACGGGCTCCTCCCATCTGTACCCATGCCCCGTGATAGCCCAGGTAATAACAGTGTAATAATACGGGGTCCTACCATCGTATCCCTGCCCGCTCGATTAGCCAGGTAATAAACAGTGTATAATACAGGCTCTCCCATTTTGTACCCTGCCCCCGCTGATTTACCCAGGTAATAACTGTGTTATTACTGGGCTCCTCCCCATCTGTATCCTGCCCCCCGCTGATAGCCCAGGTAATAACAGTGTATAATACGGGCTCCTCCCATCTGTATCCTGCCCCCGCTGATAGCCCAGGTAATAACAGTGTATAATACCAGGCTCTCCATCTTGTTTCCTGCCCCCGCTGAAGCCAGGTAATAACAGTGTAAAATACGGGCTCCTCCCATCTTTATCCTGCCCCCGCTTGATAGCCCAGGTAATAACAGTGTATAATACAGGCTCCTTCCATACGTACCTGCCGCTGATAGCCCAAGGTAATAAACAGCAGTGTGTATAATACGGGCTCCTCCCATCTGTATCCTGCCCCCCGCTGATAGCCCAGGTAATAACAGTGTATAATACGGGCTCCTCCCATCTGTACCCTGCCCCCCACTGATAGCCCAGGTAATAACAGTGTATAATACGGGACTTCTCCCATCTGTTACCTGACACCCGCTGATAGCACAGGTAATAACAGTGCTATAATACGGTCATCCACATCTGTATCCTGCCCACGACTGATAGCCAGGTAAATAACAGTGTATAATTACAGGGCTCCTCCCCATTGTATCCTGCCCCGCTGTTGACCAGGTAATACAGGTTTATCTACGGGCATCCTCCATCTGTATCCGCCCCCGCTGAATGGATTAGCCCAGGTAATAACAGTGTATAATACGGGCTCCTCCCATATGTATCCTGCCCCCGCTGATATGCCCAGGTAATAAAAGTGTATATTCGGGACACCTCCCACCCACCCCATCTGTACCTGCCCCGTGATAGCCCAGGTAATAACAGTGTATAATACGGGCTCCTCCCATCTGTATCCTGCCCCCGCTGATAGCCCAGGTAATAACAGTGTATAATCCGGGGTCCTCCTTCTGTATCCTGCCCCCGCTGATAGCCCAGGGAATAACAGTGTATAATACGGCTATCCATCTGGTACCCTGCCCCCGCTGATAGCCCAGGTAATAACAGTGTATAATACGGGCTCCTCACATCTGTATCCTGCCCCGCTGAATATCATGGTAATTACGTGTATTAATTCGGGGCTACCTACATAACTGTATACGGCCACACGATGTTTTCCAGGTAAAAACAGTGTATAATACGGGCTCCTCCCCCATATGTATCCACCCCCCCACCCCCCCCCCACCCCCCCCCCCCACCCACCCACCCCCACCCACCCCACACACCCCCCCCCCCCCCCCACACCCCCACACCCCCCGCCCCCCCCCAGCACACCCCCCCACACCCCCCCCACCACCCCCCCCCCCCCCCCCCCCACCCCCCCCCCCCCACCCCCCCCCCCCCACCCCCGTGATAGCCCAGCGTGATAACAGTGTATTTATACGGGCTCTCCCCATTATGTATCCTGCCCCAGCTGGATAGCCCAGGTTAGATAAGTGTATAAATACGGGGTCTCAACATCTGTATCATGCACCCCCACTGAGTACGGCCAGGTAATAACAGTGTATAATCCGGGCTCCTCCCATCTGTATCCTGCCCCCCGCTGATAGCCCAGGTAATAACAGTGCATAATACAGGGTCCTCCCCATCTGTATCCTGCCCCCCGCTGATATCCCAGGTAATAACAGTGTATAATACGGGGTCCTCCCATCTGTATCCTGCCCCTTGATAGGGCCAGGTAATACAGTGAGTTTTTATTAATATCACAGCTCTCCCTATCTGTTTCCCTGCCCAGCTGATATCCAGGGTAAATAACAGTGTATAATACGGGGCTTCCTGCCATAGGTATCTGCCCCACATGATAGCCCAGTGTTATATACAGTTGTATAATACGGGGTCCTCCCATCTGTACCCTGCCCCCCGCTGATAGCCCAGGTAATAACAGTGTATAATACGGGCTCCTCCCATCTGTACCCTGCCCCCGATGATAGCCCTGTTAATAACAGGTGTATAAATTTTACAGGCTCCCTTCCCATCTGTATCCTGCCCCCGCTGATAGCCCAGGTAATAACAGTGTATATACAGGCGCCTCCCATCTGTACCCTGCCCCCGTGATATCAGGTAATAACAGTGTATAATACGGGGTCCTCCTATCTCTACCCTGCCCCCGCTGATAGCCCAGGTAATAACAGTGTATAATACAGGCTCCTCCCATCTGTATCCTGCCCCCCGCTGATAGCCCAGGTAATAACAGTGTATAATACGGGCTCCTCCCATCTGTATCCTGCCCCCCGCTGATAGCCCAGGTAATAACAGTGTATAATACGGGCTCCTCCCATCTGTACCCTGCCCCCCGCTGATAGCCCAGGTAATAACAGTGTATAATACGGGGTCCTCCCATCTGTATCCTGCCCCCCCGCTGATAGCCCAGGTAATAACAGTGTATAATACGGGCTCCTCCCATCTGTATCCTGCCCCCGCTGATAGCCCAGGTAATAACAGTGTATAATACGGGGTCCTCCTATCTCTACCCTGCCCCCCACGATGATAGCCCAGTAATAAAAGTGTTTATATACGGGCTCTACCATCTGTATTCCTGCCCCGCTGATACCCCAGGTCAATATACAGTCGTTTAATACGGGCTCTCCATCTGTATTTCTGCCCCCCGATGATTAGCAGGTAAATAACAGTGTATAATACAGGCTCCTCCCATCTGTATCCTGCCCCCCGCTGATAGCCCAGGTCAATTAAGTGTATAAATACTGGGCTCCTCCCATCTGTTTTCCTGCCCCCCGCTGATTACCCAGGTAATCAACAGTGTTTAATAAGGCTCCTCCATCTGTATCTGCCACCCGCTGCATACCCCAGGTAATAACAGTGTATAATACGGGAATCCTCCATCTTGGGTAAAAAATTCTTTCCCCTGCCCCCCGCTCGATAGCAAGTAATAACAGTGTATAATACGGGCTCCTCCCATCTGTATCCTGCCCCCCCGCTGATAGCCGTGGTAATAACAGTGTATAATACGGGCTCCTCCCATCTGTATCCTGCCCCCCGCTGATAGCCCAGGTAATAAAAGTGAATATTTACGGGCTCTCACAAATCTGTATCCTGCCCCCGCTGATACCCCAGGTAATAACAGTGTAAATACAGCTCCTACCCATCTGTATCTTGCCCCGCTGATACCCCCAGGGTAATAACAGGTATAATACGGGCTCCTCCCATCTGTACCATGCCCCCGATGATTAGCCCAGGTGAATAACAGGTGTATAAATACCGGGGTCACTCAACCATCTCGTATCATGCCCACACCCCCCTCGGGGCTGGAATTTGCCCATGGTAATTACAGTTATAATAACAGGCTCCTTCCCATCTGTACCTGCCCCGACGCTGATTACCAGGTAATCACAGTGTAAATGACAGGCTCTCCCCATCTGTATCCTGCCCCCCGCTGATAGCCCAGGTAATAACAGTGTATAATACGGGCTCCTCCCATCTGTATCCTGCCCCCCGCTGATAGCCCAGGTAATAACAGTGTATAATACGGGCTCCTTCCTCCATTCTGTACCCTGTCACAGCGATAGCCCAGGTAATAAAACAGTGTATAATACGGGTTTCCTCCATCTGTATCTTGCCCCCGCTGTTAGGCCCAGGTAAATACAAGTGTATAAATACGGGCTCCTCCCATTGTACTGCCACCCCCACTGCTAGCCCAGGTGAAATATACAGTGTATAATCGGGCTCTCCCATCTGTCCCTGCCCCGCTGATATCCAGGTCAAATAACAGTGTATCAATACGGGCTGCTCCCCTTCTGTATCCTGCCCCCGCTGATTAAGCCCAGGTTATACAGTGTATAATACGGGCTTCCTACCACTCTGTATCCTGCCCCCGCTGATAGCCCAGGTAATAACAGTGTATAATACGGGCTCTCCCATACTGTACCCTGCCCCCAGCTCGATAGCCAGGTAATAACAGTGTATAATACTGGCTCCTCCCATCTGTATCCTGCCCCCCGCGCTGATAGCCAAGAGTAATAACAAGTGTATTAATTACAGCTCTCATCTGTATCCTGCCCCTGTTGATCGCCATGTAAAAACAGCTGTATAATACGGGCTCCTCCCCCATCTGTTATTCTGCCCCCCCGCTGATATACAGGTAATAACAGTGTATAATACGCGGGTCCTACCATCTGTATCCTGCCAACGACTGATAGCCAAGTGTATAATAACAGAGTATAATACCGGGTCCTCCCATCTGTACCCTGCCCCGCTGACTCATCCCAAGGTAATAACAGTGTATAATAGGGCTCCTCCATCTGTATCCTTCCCCGCTGATTAGACCAGGTAATAACAGTGTTATACGGGCTCTCCCATCTGTACCCTGCCCCCGCTGATAGACCCAGGTAAATATCAGTGTATTATAACGGGCTCCTCCCATCTGTTATCCTCGCCACGCTGATAGCCAGGTAATAACAGTGTATAATAAGGCTCCTCCACCATCTGGTACCCTGCCCCCTCTGATAGCCCAGGTAATAACAGTGTATACTACGGGCTCCTCCCATCTGTCTTCCTGCCCCCGCTGGATATCCCAGGTAATAAGTGTATATTACGGGCTCCCTCCATACTGTATCCTTCCCCTCCGCTGATTAATCCCAGGTAATAACAGTGTATAATACAGGGTCATCACAATCATGTATCATGACCCCGCTGATAGCCGGGTAATACAGTGTACAACAGTTGGGGAAAAAAAAAGTCATTAGTGGCCCCCAATTGTGCAAGGTTCTCCCACTTGGAATGAAGCGGGGGCGGCTTGTACCTATGACCATCATAGGTCGACCTCAACTATGAGACAAAGTGAGAAAACAAATCCTGAAAATCCCATTGTCTGATCTGGAAAGAATTTATCTGCAAATTATGGTGGAAAATAAGTGTCACGGATGCCCCTGCCACCCTCATCCCGGGTCGCAGGCACATCCGTGACCCACTGCCGAGCGGCGCCGCGACCCACATGTCAGGTCGCGGGCGCGCTCATTCCCCTGCATGACCCCCTGTAGACTTACCCGGCCACGCACTGGTTATTGGTATTGCCGGGCCTGCCCTATTTAAGCCTGCCTCTTCCTGGTTACCCTGCCGGATCTTTAGTGCCCATTGCCTACTGAGAAAGCGTTCCTTGTGCCTCATTCTGATTACCGTGTACCGTACCTTCTGCCTCCGTCCCTCGACCACGAACCTCAGCCGCCTGTCCTGACCTTATTGCCTGTCCCCGACTACGAGCCTGCCTGACGATTCTGTACCACGCTACACCTCGGCTGCCTCCGCAAGCAAGTCATGGGTAGCGACCTGTTGGACTCTGGTGAGAACCGGACCTACTTAGATTCTACTCCCTGGCGTGGGCTTCTACCACCGCTTGCGGTGATCCAGAGGATCCACTATCTCCGACCGTGACAGTAAGATCCGGCCATGGATCCCGCCAAGGTGCCTCTTCCGAGCGTCTCTGACATCACCACCATCGTGGCTCAGCAGTCCAAACAGATTGCGCAGCAGGCGCAACAGCTTAACCAGCTGTCGTCCATGATGCAGAAACTTCTAGCCTCTCAGCAGTAGCAGCCGGCTGCTGTGGCAGCGCCTCCGGTAATGTCCGCTGGTCCCAAGCTCCGGTTGTCTATGCCTACGAAATTTGATGGGGATCCTAAGGCCTGCAGGGGTTTCATCACCCAATGCTCCCTCCACGTGGAACTCATGGTCGGTTAGTTCACGTCGGAAAGGTCTAAGGTGGCCTTCGTGGTCAGTCTTCTTTCTGGAAAAGCCCTGGTCTGGGCCACTCCACTCTGGGACAGAGGCGATCCCGTCACAGCTGATCTCGGTACCTTTTTTTGAGAGTTTAGAAGTGTATTCGAGGAACCCACTCATGCATCTTCTGCAGAAACCGCCTTGCTGAACTTGCAACAAGGGAACTCCTCCGTGGAAGACTACGCTGTGCAGTTTCGCACTCTGGCTTCCGAACTAGCCTGGAACGAGGCGGCGTTGTGTGCCACTTTCAAGAAGGGCCTCGCCAGCCAGATCAACGGTGCCCTCTCCGCCAGGGATCTTCCATCCTCCTTGAGTGACCTTATCTCCTTGGCCACCCAGATTGACGTCTGTTTCTCTGAAAGGCAGGAGGAACTTCATCTTGAGCGCGAGTCGGCCAGGACACGTCACCTTCCTCGCTTGGCTCCTGTGTTCCAAAGGCCGCCACAACAGTCCACCCCGCCAGCCGCGGAGGAGCCCACGCAGGTGGACGGGGCCCACCTCTCTGCACAGGAGCTGTCTCGACGACGGGAGGAAAACCTGTGCCTCTGTTGTGCCAGTCCCGAACACTTCCGCAGGGGTTGCCCGCTCTGTCCCCAGCGTCCAGGAAATGCACGCACCTAGGCTACATGGGAGAGGTGTCCCTAGGTGTGAACAACCCCTCTCCTCGCCTGACTCTTCCGGTGCTAGTCGGGTTTGGACCTGGAATTCAGTTTCAAGCCTTTGCCTTCCTGGACTCTGGGTCAGCCGGGAACTTTGTGGATGCGGCTTTGGTGTCCAAGCATAAACTGCAGGTGGTCCGCCTAGAGAAACCTCTGGCTATCTCCTCTATCAGTGAAGAGATCCTCAATGATCTGGTCCTGTTTCGTACCGAGCCTTTGTCCCTTCAGTTTGGGGCACTCCATAAGGAGAGACTTTCGTTTGATGTGTTACCCCGGTCATCCTCATCTATTCTTCTGGGCCTTCCTTGGCTGCAGCAACATGCCCGGTGCTTGATTGGAATACGGGCAAATTCTTGCGTTGGGGACAAGGTTGTCGTTCTCGCTGTCTGGTGGCACCTCGCCCGATGCTTCCCGCTTCTCCTCTAGTAACATCTAAATCTCTGGCAGGTCTTCCCGTACCCTACTAAGAGTTTGCGGACGTGTTTTCGGAGAAGCAAGCGGAGACCATACCTCCTCATCATCCCTATGACTGCCCAATTGACCTGCTACCCGGCACCTCTCCTCCTTGGGGCAGGGTCTATCCTCTGTCAGTACCAAAAGACTCAAGCCATGGCTGCTTACATCCAGGAGACTCTTCAGAAGGGGTTCATTTTTAAGTCCTCCCCACCTGCCGGGGCCAGGTTCTTCTTTGTGGGAAAGACAGACGGTTCTCTCCATCCCTGTATCGATTAACGCGGTCTCCATAAGATCACTGTGAAGAACCGGTATCCCTTGCCGTTGATCACCGAACTGTTTGATCAGCTCCGTGGAGCCAAGATCTTTTCCAAACTGGACCTATGTGGTGCTTATAATCTCATTCGGATCAGAGAAGGAGATGAGTGGAAGATGGCCTTCAACACTCGAGATGGCCACTTCGAGTACCTGGTGATGCCTTTTTGGGCTCTGTAATGCTCCTGCAGTCTTCCAGGAGTTTGTCAACAATGTCTTCAGAGATCTCTTATACACCTGTGTGATTGTCTACCTGGATGACATCCTGATCTTTTCTCCTGTACCGGAGTCCCACCAGGCCCATGTGCGACAGGTTCTCAGGCGGTTACGCGCTAACCATCTTTACGCCAAGTTGGAAAAGTGTCTCTTCCACAAGTCCATGTTCAAATTCAAAAAACAGTGGCACACTATGGACTAAAGAAACCATCAAAAGGGACACAGGAATTTTGGAAAAAGCATTACTTCTAACTAGGATACATGAAAAAAATTTTGAGGTTCTTAGTTCACACTTTTGGCCAAAACTGCTTAAGCCCACCTCCGAACTTACCGGACCTCAGTGCAGGGGGGTCTACGCTATTGTTACCTCCCCTATTGGGTCCGTTCAGACCAGCACACTTCAGGGAGCGAAGATACCTGCTTCAAAGCACACTACACTGATTTAAAACCTGAGAAGGTAGGTGGGGTACAAAAACCAAAATGGAGGCAGCCACTCCTCCCTACATACACTCAAAAGCAACAATAGAGAGGTAACAATAGCGTAGGACCCACCTGCACTGAGGTCCCGGTGAAGTTGCGGAGGTGGGCTTAAGCAGTTTTGGCCAAAATTGTGAATTTAGAACCTCAAAAATTTTTTCAAATTTTCCATGTATCCTAGTTAGCAGTAATGCTTTTTCCAAAATTCCTATGTCCCTTTTGATAGTTTCTTTAGTCCATAGTGTGCCACTGTTTTTTGAATTTGAACATGTGTATGTATTGCTGCCACACCAGTGTGCATTTGTGCTTTTTTAAACACAGTTTTTTGATGTGCAAAACCACATTGCTTTTGACTGTCTTCCACAAGACCAGTCTTCCTTTTCTCGGTTACATCATCTCAGACAAGGGGTTACAAATGGATCCCACTAAATTGTCTGCCGTCCTGCAATGGCCTCTCCCGTGGGTTTTTCCGTCCATAAAAGAGATTCTTGGGCTTCGCCAACTATTATCGGCAGTTCGTGCCCAACTTCTCCTCACTGGTGTCCCTAATCGTTGCCCTGACCAGAAAGAATGCTAACCCGAGGCTTTGGCCACCAGCGGCTGAAGTGGCCTTTGTAAAGCCAAAATCTGCATTTGCTTCTGCACCCGTGCTTTCATGGCCTGATATGGAGAAACCTTCTATTTTGGGGGTCGATCCCTTCCGGGGGAGCTGGGCCGTGCTCACCCAAAAAGGGGCCACGGGAAAGACCCGCACGGGGGCTTCTTCTCTAGACATTTTCCGGGGCGGAGGAACTATTCCTTTGGGGACCGGGAAACTGCTGGCCTCAAACTTTTTTGGGGGAATGGCGCACTCCTCGAAGGACCGTCCCCCCGGTCACCTGTACACCAACCAAAAAAACTTCTCTATCTGCAGACGGCCCCAAGGGCAAAATCCCCGGCAGGCCCACTGGTCGCTTTTCTTTTCCCGTTTGACTTTCTTTCATTTTTTGCCCACTGAAAAGAATGTCAAGGGGGATTCTCTTCTCCCTCTTCAACGTGAAAGGGGAGAACCTGCACCAGGGACATCATCCCTCCTGAACCTAATCTCCGCTGCACCTGTAGATATTCGACAAATCCGGGAAAAGGATATTAAAGGGGACTAGCCCAAGGGCTGGGGCTCCAGGGGACAAAAGTCTTGCTCCCCCGATCTCTCGCTTCTATTGGGGCCTACCCCTCCCAAAGATGTTATGCATTCGTCATCTTGCACTTCTTTCCCAGAAAAAAGTCTTTTCGACAAAAACCGGCAGTTTGCTTCAGCACTGCCAATCCCCAAATGCCCTTTGGGCTCAGTGGGATGGGTTTTAACACGATCTCCCCCCTTTCCTCCGCTAATACCCTTTGGGGGTGGGTAGTACCCACCGGGGTTTCTCAAAATGGCCCTTTGTTCCCCCTTTCCCGGGGTTTTCCCCCTGCTCCCGTTTTGCCTGTTCTTCCCGCACATTTTCCTTTTCATGGTCTTCCTCTGCTATTGTCTCGGGCCGGAGTCCATTCGTGTCCAAGTTCTGGCGCTCCCTCTGTGCCCACTACAGTTAAGTTGGACTTCCCCGGCAACCATCCAAAACCAATGGGGCAAGTGGAGAGGGTTTAAACAGGGCCTGGCAAACTACCACCCAATTTGTTTCGGCACTCAAACACTGGGGTAACTTTACCCTGGGCCGAATTCTCGTATAATTCCTTAGACTCGTAGTCTGCTGGGTCCGCCCCCTTCTTCATCGTCTATGGGCAACTTCCGCTCCCACCCCTGCCCATCTCGCTGCCCTCTGAAGTGCCGGCCGTAGAGGATCTGGTTCGTGACCTAACGGCCATATGGGATCAGACACGCCTGTCTCTGCAACAGGCTTCTGCCAGCATGAAGAGACAAGCAGACAAACGGAGAAGACCTTCCCCAGTCTACTCTTCCAGAGACAAGGTGGGGTTATCAGCGAAGCACATCAGCCTTAAGATACCCAGCTATAAACTGGGACCCCGGTTCCTGGGACCATTCGAGGTTCTCAAGCGCAACAACCCAGTGGCCTACAAGCTTTGGCTTCCCCACACGATGCGTGTCCCAAACTCCTTCCACGTCTCCCACTTAAATCTGGTGGTCCTCAATCGCTTCTCCCGGAAAGCTGCTCCTCCGCCTCCTGTAGCAGATGCCACCAACATCTTTACCATAAGAGAGGTCTTGGCCATAAAGACGATTAGAGGGAAGCGTAATTTCCTCATCGACTGGAAGGGGTTCGGGCCGGAAGAGCGGTCCTGGGAGCCAGAGGACAATATTCTGGACCATAATGTAATCCATAAGTTCCTTCCAGCCAGAAAGAGGGGGAGGCCAAAGGGGGGGGGGGGGTAAGGTCACGGATGACCCTGCGACCCCCATCCTGGGTAGCAGGCGCATTCGTGCCCCGCTGCCGAGTGGCGCTGCGACCCGCATGTCGAGTCGCGGGCGCACTCATTCCCCTGCATGTCCCCCAGTAGACTTACCCGGCCATGCTCCTGCAGTAGTCTCTGTCCCACGGCGCGTGCAGCCCTACTCCCTAGGGCGCGCCGGCAGTGTTAAATTTAAAGGGCCAACGCACCGGTAATTCGTTATTGCCAGTCACTGCCCCTATTTAAGCCTGCCTCTTCCTGGTTACCCTGCCGGATCTTAAGTGCCTTACCGCCTACTGAGAAAGTGTTCTTTGAGTCTCGGCCTGATTACCGTGTACCGTACCTTCTGCCTCCGTCCCTCGACCATGAACCTTTGCCGCCCATCCTGACCTTATTGCCTGTCCCCGACTACGAGCCTGCCTGACGATTCTGTACCACGCTGCACCTCGGCTGCCACCGCAAGCAAGTCAGGGGTAGCGACCTGGTAGCCTCACGCCGCAGCAAGTCCATCCCGCTTTGCGGCGGGCTCTGGTGAAAACCGGGACCTACTTAGATTCCGCTCCCTGGCGTGGCTTACACCATCGCTTGCGGTGATCCAGTAGATCCACTACCGCGAACCATGACAATAAGTATTTGGTCACCTACAAACAAGCAGGATTTCTGGCTCTCATGGACCTGTAACTTCGTCTGTAAGAGGCTTCTCTGTCCTCCACTCATTACCTGTAGTAATGGCCCCTGTATAAAAGACACCTGTCCACCACCTCAAACAGTCACACTCCAAACTCCACTATGGTGAAGACCAAAGAGCTGTGGAAGGACACCAGAAACAACATTGTAGCCCTGCACCAGGAAGACTGAATCTGCAATAGGCAAGCAGCTTGGTGTGAGGAAATCAACTCATTAGAAAATGGAAGACATACAAGACACTGATAATCTCCCTCCATCTGGGGCTCCAGCAAGATCCTACCCCGTGGGGTGATCACAAGAACGGTGACATCCCAGAACCACCCCGGGGGCCTAGTGACCTGTAGAGAGCTGGGACCAACATAACAAAGGCGACCATCAGTAACACACTGCACCACCAGGGACTCAGATCCTGCAGTGCCAGACGTGTCCCCCCTGCTGAAGCCAGTACATGTCCGGGCCCGTCTGAAGTTTGCTGGAGAGCATTTGGATGATCCAGAAGAGGATTTGGAGAAGGTCATATGGTCAGATGAAACCAAAGTAGAACTGTTTGGTAGAAACACAACTCATCATGTTTGGAGGAGAGAGAAGGCTGAGTTGCATCCAAAGAACACCAGACCTACTGTGAAGCATGGGGGGGGGGACGGGACAACACCAGACCTACTGTGAAGCATGGGGGGGCCACACCAGACCTACTGTGATGCATGCGGGCGGCAACACCAGATCTACTGTGAAGCATGGGGGGGGGGGGGCAACATCAGGCTTTTTCTCTGCAAAGGGACCAGGACGACTGATCTGTGTACATGAAAGAATGAATGGGGCCGTGTATCGTGAGGTGCAAACCTCCTTCCATCTGCAAGGGCATTGAAGATGAAACGTGGCTGGGTCTGTCAGCAGGACAATGATCCCAAGCACACCGCCTGGGCAACAAAGGAGCGCCTTCATAAGAAGCATTTCAAGGTCCTGGAGTGGCCCAGCCAGTCTCCAGATCTCAACCCCATAGAAAACCTTTGGAAGGAGTTGAAGTCTGTGTTGCCCAGCAACAGCCCCAAAACCCTGTGGAAACCTTGGGGAAAATCCCACCCCAGTGGCCCAACCTTTAAACCCAGCACAGTGTGCCCAACCTTTTAACATCCCCCACAGTGTGCCCAACCCTTGTAACACCCACACAGTGTGCCCAACCTTGTAAAACCCACACAGGGTTTTCCCCAACCTTGTAACATCCCAGCACGTGGGCCAACCTTTAAAATCCCACAAAGGTGCGCCACCTTGTAACAACCCACACACATGTCTGCCCTGTAGGAATCTGCCATGGTGTGCACCAACCTTGTAACATCCCAGCCACAGTGTGCGCCAACCTTGTAACATCCCAGCACAGTGTGCGCCAACCTTGTAACATCCCAGCACAGTGTGCGCCAACCTTGTAACATCCCAGCACAGTGTGCGCCAACCTTGTAACATCCCAGCACAGTGTGCGCCAACCTTGTAACATCCCAGCACAGTGTGCGCCAACCTTGTAACATCCCAGCACAGTGTGCGCCAACCTTGTAACATCCCAGCCACAGTGTGCGCCAACCTTGTAACATCCCAGCACAGTGTGCACCAACCTTGTAACATCCCAGCACCAGTGTGCGCCAACCTTGTAACATCCCAGCACCAGTGTGCGCCAACCTTGTAACATCCCAGCACAGTGTGCACCAACCTTGTAACATCCCAGCACAGTGTGCACCAACCTTGTAACATCCCAGCACAGTGTGCGCCAACCTTGTAACATCCCAGCACAGTGTGCACCAACCTTGTAACATCCCAGCACAGTGTGCACCAACCTTGTAACATCCCAGCACAGTGTGCGCCAACCTTGTAACATCCCAGCACAGTGTGCACCAACCTTGTAACATCCCAGCACAGTGTGCGCCAACCTCCTGACATCCCAGCACAGTGTGCGCCAACCTTGTAACATCCCAGCACAGTGTGCACCAACCTTGTAACATCCCAGCACAGTTGCGCCAACCTGCTAACATCCCAGCACAGTGTGCGCCAACCTTGTAACATCCCAGCACAGTGTGCGCCAACCTTGTAACATCCCAGCACCAGTGTGCACCAACCTGAACATCCCAGCACGTGTGCGCCAACCTTGTAACATCCCAGCACAGTGTGCGCAACCTGAACATCCCAGCCACAGTGTGCACCAACCTTGTAACATCCCAGCACAGTGTGCGCCAACCTTGAACATCCCAGCACAGAGTGTGCACCAACCTTGTAACATCCCAGCACAGTGTGCGCCAACCTTGTAACATCCCAGCACAGTGTGTGCGCCAACCTTTTAACATCCCAGCCACAGTGTGCGCCAACCTTGTAACATCCCAGCACAGTGTGCCCAACCTGTAACATCCCAGCACAGTGTGCGCCACCCTTGTGACATCCCAGCACAGTGTGCGCCAACCTTGTAACATCCCAGCACCAGTGTGCGCCAACCTTGTAACATCCCAGCACAGTGTGCACCAACCTTGTAACATCCCAGCACAGTGTGCGCCAACCTTGTAACATCCCAGCACAGTGTGCACCAACCTTGTAACATCCCAGCACAGTGTGCACCAACCTTGTAACATCCCAGCACAGTGTGCGCCAACCTTGTAACATCCCAGCACAGTGTGCACCAACCTTGTAACATCCCAGCCACAGTGTGCGCCAACCTTGTAACATCCCAGCACAGTGTGCACCAACCTTGTAACATCCCAGCACAGTGTGCGCCAACCTTGTGAAGACAGGAAACGTCCGACCTCTGTCATTGCCAACAATGGAGACAGAACAAAGGATCGAGGGGAACGTCTGTTATTGACCAAATACTTATTTTCCATCACAATTTGCAGATAAATTCTTTCTAGATCAGACAATGGGATTTTCTGGATTTGTTTTCTCATTTTGTCTCTCATAGTTGAGGTCGATCTATGTCGTCAGTTACAGGAGCCTCTCATCAAGGGAGAACCTGCACAATTGGGGGCTGACTAATGACTTTTTTTCCCCACTGTAATAGGGGGTCCTCACATATGTATCCTGCTCCCCGGCATCCTATGATTGCTGTTCCTGAGGGCTGCCGGTGAGGCCGCTCTATCTTCAGTGAGGGACACACATGTGGTATCCGATGTCTTTGTCTTTTTGAATAATTTTTTTTCCTTTTTCTTCTACATTTTTATTCTTTCTTTTTCCCATTTGCTTCTTTGCAGATCTTTGTCTGGATGTACGTGCGAGACTTGGAGAGGGCAAAGTTAGGGCTCGGAGGATTTCCGGACAGAAATCATCTTACCAACGCCAAGTCCGACCTGGACAGTATCATAGATTTATACCCCTGCCTGAAAACCTATCTGGAAATGGGGCAGGTGAGTCCCGAGGGGGTCAGAGCAAGGGCCGGCGCAGGGAGAGCTAATGAGTCTATGATGGTTCCTCTCGGTTTACGTCCCCGTGCTGGTTTTGGTGATTTAATACACAGTGATATATGTCTATGAGACAAAGTAAGTACACCCTCTTTGAATTCTTTGGTTTTTGTGTGTCAGGACATTATACAATCAGACAATTCCAAACGAAGTCCAAAGAAGGTTTCAGTCAGCCCCCCTGGTTCCTGTGCAATGGTCACAGCAAGATCCTGATCGCTGCCTTCAAACAGCAGAAAGAGATTCAGCAGAGGAGGTTGAGCGGCGCCGTTTCATACAAACAAAAAGCATATCCACATAAAAAACATTACCATAAGTTAATAGAGCGAGTGCATCACAGAGCGTTAGCAAACCCGCTGACGCGTTTCAGACAGCGCCCTTAATCATAGCCATAGAAACTGGCACCAGTCAACCTCCTTTGTTGAACTGCAAACTTAATTGAACAACAACACACAACAAATTCCACCATGTCAAAATGATTTAACATAAACCAAAGTGCAGAAGCAGTCTGTGAAAAACAAAGCATCCGTAAGAAATAAGAGGGTATTTAGCCACCACGTGCCACTGATCAAATGCTCTTGATTCATTGATCTTCTTTGAGTGTGAGCTCCTGGATCTACGCAAAAGTTCTGTCCATTTACTGGCATGGAGCATCAGGCTTGTGTTACCACATTGCAAGGAGGAAAGACATCAGCAATGATCCTAGAGAAGCAACTGTTGCTGCTCATCAATCCGAAAAGGGCTATGAGGCCATTCCAAACAATTTGAAGTCCACAATTCTATAGTGAGAGATTATCCACCCTATTTGGAAAACATTCCGGACAGTGGACATTGTTCCTAGGAGTGAATGCTCCAGCAAATTCACCCCAGACTGTTCTATGGGGAGCTCCCATTGAATACTAGAATGGAGAACACAGCTCACTCCGTGCCACGGGAGCTCCTTAGATACTGCATGGAGAACACAGCGATCCCCTGTTATGGGAAACTTCCACCACTAGATATCAGCCATGGTGAACACAGCGCTCCCATTGTACTAGGGATCTCCCCATAGAACAGAATGAGAGAATAACACAGCGCTCCCCATGTATGGGACTCCATGACAAGGCAGCCCCAGGGTCCTAAACCAGCCTTCTCTTTTACCTCTTTTATGCAACCTCTCTCATGCTGCCATATATACGTTCAGCCTTGCTCATTACACCGCTGCTCTCCCCTCAGCCAGTGTACCTCCTCTGGTGCCTTATGTAGCCTTGCATCGTACGCGCTCTCCCCCTCAGCAGTGTCCTCCTCTGCCACCATCTCTTCTCGGTGTTGCCTCTATTGTAGCCTTGCTCGTACAGACCGCTCTCCCCACTCACTGGGTACTCCTCTCACAGTGATCTATAGCAGACCTTTAGCTAGTACACGACGCTTCTCTCCCCACCGCTCAGCACAGTGTTCCTCCTATCGGTGCTGACTCTATAGCAGCCTTGCTCGTACGCAGATCTCTCACCCCCCTCTGCAGTCGTCATCCCACTTCAGTGCCTTTATTGCAGCCTTGCTCGTACGCCGCTCCTCTCACCCTCTAGCAGTGTCTCTCATCGGTGCCTCTATAGTAGCACTTGCTTCGTACAGCCGCTCTCTCCCCCCCTACAGCAGTGTCCTGCTCTCACAGGTGCCTCCTATAGCAGCCTTCTTCATATGCCGACTCTCTCCCCCCTCGCTCAGTTGTCCTCCTCTCGGTTGCCTTACAGCAGCCTTGCTCATATGCGTTCTCTCCCCCCTCAGCAGTGTGCCTGCTCTCACAGGCACTCTATAGTAGCCTTGCTCATACGCCGATTCTCACCCCATCGAGCATGCTGTCTCCTCCTATCGGTGCACCCTATAATAGCCTTGCATTCATACGCCGACTCTCTCCACCACTCCAAGCTCAAGTGTCCCTCCTCTGCCGCCATATCTCACGGACCTCGCACACGTATACGTTAGACCTTTGCTCATATGCCGCTCTCTCCCCCCTCAGCAGTGTCCTCCTCTCGGTTGCTGCTCGTTAGCAGCCTATGCTCTAAAGCCTGCTCTCTCCCCCATCACAGCCCAGTCGTCCTCCTCATTCCTGCCCTCCTCTCTCGGTGCCTCTATAGCAGCCTTGCTCGTACGCCGTTCTTCTACCCTCACAGCAGTGTCCTCCTCTTCCACCCTCCTCTTGATGCCTCTATAGTAGCCTTGCTCATACGCCGCTCTCTCACCCCTCAGCAGGTCCTCCTTCTTCACCCTCTCTTGCATGCCCTCTATAGTAGCCTTGCTCATACGCCGCTCTCCCCCCTCAGCAGTGTCCTCCTCTCGGTGCCTCTATAGTAGCCTAGTTCGAAAGCCGCTCTCACACCCCTCAGCAGTGTCCTCCTCTCTGTGCCTCTATAGTAGCCTTGCTGGTATGCCGCTCTCTCTCCCCTCAGCAGTGTCCTCCTCTCGGTGCACTCTATAAGTAGCTTGCTCGTTGCCGTCTCCCCCCTTCAGCAGTGTCCTCTCTCGGTGGCCTATATAGTAGCCTTGCTCGTACGAAAAAATAAAACCCCCGCCACCCCCCCCCCCCACCCCCCACCCCCCCCCCCGCTACCTCCCCCCCTCAGGCTAGTGTCCTCATCTTTGGTGCACTCTATAGCAGACCTTGCTCGTACGCCGCTCTCTCCCCCTCAGCAGCTGTCCTCCTCTCAGTGTCTTCTATAGCAGCCTCTGCTCGTATCGACTGGCTCTCTCTCCCCCCTCGAGCAGTGTCCTCCTCTCGGGTGCCTTCTTTAGGTTTAGCCTTGCTCGTTACGCCGACTCTCTTCCCCCCTCAGCATGTGTCCGGTCTAGGTGACTCTAGAGCATCGACTGATCATATGCCAGCATATCTCCCCGCCTCAGCAGTGTCTCCTCCTCTCGGTTGCTCCTGTCTATAATTGCCTTGTCAACAGCCGCTCTCTCCCACCTCCGCAGTGTCCTCCTCTGCCGCCCCCTCCTCTCGGTGCTCTATAGTAGTCTTGCTCATACACGCCGCTACTTCCCCCAGATCAGCAGTGACCTCCTCTTGGTGCTCCTATATTAGACAGCCCTTTGCTCGTACGCCGCTCTCATCCCCCACCTCAGCAGTGTCCTCCTCTCTGTGCCTCTATAGCAGCCTTGCTCGTACGCCGCTCTCTCCCCCCTCAGCAGTGTCCTCCTCTCGGTGCCTCTATAGTAGCCTTGCTCGTACGCCGCTCTCTCCCCCCTCAGCAGTGTCCTCCTCTTGGTGCCTCTATAGCAGCCTTGCTCATACGCCGCTCTCTCCCCCCTCAGCAGTGTCCTCCTCTGCCGCCCTCCTCTCGGTGCCTCTATAGTAGCCTTGCTCGTACGCCGCTCTCTCCCCCCTCAGCAGTGTCCTCCTCTGCCGCCCTCCTCTCGGTGCCTCTATAGTAGCCTTGCTCGTACGCCGCTCTCTCCCCCCTCAGCAGTGTCCTCCTCTCGGTGCCTCTATAGCAGCCTTGCTCGTACGCCGCTCTCTCCCCCCTCAGCAGTGTCCTCCTCTGCCGCCCTCCTCTTGGTGCCTTTAGCAGCCTTGCTCAGTTCGACGCTCTCCCCCCTCAGCAGTGTCCTCCTCTCAGTGCCTCTATAGCAGCCTTGCTCGTACGCCGCTCTCTACCCCCACATCAAGCAGTGTCCTCTACTCGGTGACTCTCTAGTTAGCCTTGCTCGTACGCCGCTCTCTCACCCTAAGCAGTGTCATGTCTCGGTGCTCCTCTATAGGGCAGCATTGCTAATTTTTTTTTTTTTTTTTTTTATTGGCCGACTGCTCTCCCCCTCAGCAGTGTCCTCCTCTCGGTGCCTCTATAGTAGCCTTGCTCGTTACGACCGCTCTCTCACCCCTCTGCCGTGGTCATCTCTTGGTGCCTCTATAGCAGCTTGTCGTATACGCGCTCCTCTCACCCCAGCAGTGTCCTCCTTCTGCCGCCTCCTTCTCGGTCTCTATAGTAGCGTTGATCATACGCTGCTCTCCCCCCTCAGCAGTGTCCTCCCTCTGCCGCACCTTCCCTCTCGGTGCCTTATAGTAGCCTGGCTCATATGCCGCTCTCTCCCCCCTCAGCAGTGTCATCCTCTCGGTGCCTCTATAGCAGCCTTGCTCTAACGCCTGCTCTCCCCCCTCAGCAGTGTCCTCCTCTGCCGCCCTCCTCTCGCGCTGCTTCTATAGTAGCCTTGCTCCTACGCCGGGGGCTCTTCTCCCCCCTCAGCAGTGTCCTCCATCTTGTGCCTTTAGCAGCCTTGCTCGTACGCCGCTTCTCTCACCCTCAGCAGTGGTCCTCCTCTCAGTGCCTCTATCGCTAGCCCTTGCTCGTTACGCCGCTCTCTCCCCCTCAGCAGTGTACTCTCTGCCGCCTCCTCTCGGTGCCTCTATAGCTGCCTTTGCTCGTACGCCCGGCTCCTATCCTCACTCAGCTGTGTCCTGCTCTCGGGTGCTCGTACAGCAGGGGGGTGGGGGGGCCTTGCTCATATGCCGCTCTCTCCCCCCTCAGCAGTGCCCTCCTCTCGGTGCCTCTATAGTAGCCTTGGGCTCTTTTTCCCAATTGAAAAACGGGCTGGGCGGCTCTCCCCCCTCAGCAGTGTCCTCCTCTTCCACCCTCCTCTTGATGCCTCTATAGTAGCCTTGCTATACGCCGCTCTTCCCCCCTCAGCATGTGTTCCTCCTCTTCACCTCCTCTTGATTGCCTCCTATAGTTGCCTTGCATCATACGCGCTCTCCCCCTCAAAGCAGTGTCCTCCTCTCGGTGCCTCTATAGTAGCCTTGCTGGTATGCCGCTCTCTCTCATCAGCAGTGTCCTCCTCTCGGTGCCTCTATAGTAGCCTTGCTCGTACGCCGCTCTCCCCCCTCAGCAGTGTCCTCCTCTCGGTGCCTCTATAGTAGCCTTGCTCAAGGACGCCGCTTTCTCACCCCTCTGCAGTGTTCCTTCCTCTTGGTGCCTCCTATAGCAGCACTTGCTCGTTCGCCGATCTCTCCCACCTCGCAGCAGTGATCCATCCTCTCGGGTGCCTCTATTGTAGCCTTGCAGTACGCCGCTATACTCCACTCCTCAGCAGTGTCCTGCTCTCGGTGCCTCTATAGCAGCCTTGCTCGTACGCCGCTCTCCCCCCTCAGCAGTGTCCTCCTCTCGGTGCCTCTATAGCAGCCTTGCTCGTACGCTGCTCTCCCCCTCAGCAGTTCTTCTCTCGGTTGCCTATATAGCTGACCTTGATAATACGCCGCTCTATCTCCCCCCTCAGCTCAAGTGTCTGCTCTCGGTGCCTCTATAGTAGCCTTGCTCGTACGCCGCTCTCTCTCCCCTCAGCAGTGGTTTCCTGGTTACTCGGTGACCTTAAGCAGCCTTGCTCGTACGCCGCTCTCTACCCCCCTCAGCGGTGTCCTTGTCTCTCTCTGGAGGCTCTGCTTATTGCAGCCTTGCTATACTCGACGCATCATCTCACCCCAAATATGTACTAGTTTCTGCCTGCATGACTCAGGTGACCTCCTATGCGCAGCTCCCTCTGCTACTGTACGCCGCTCTCCCCCCTCCGCTGTCTTGTCCCTCCTACTCGGGTGGCCCTCTATAGCAGCCTTGCTTCTTACGCGCCGCTTTCTACCCCCTCAGCAGTGTCCTGATCTCGGTGCTCTATAGTAGCCTGCTAGTTCGCCAGCTACTCTCTAAACCTCCTGCACTCAGTGTACTCCACTCTCGGTGCCTCTATAGCAGCCTTGCTCGTACGCCGCTCTCCCCCCTCAGCAGTGTCCTCCTCTCGGTGCCTCTATAGCAGCCTTGCTCATACGCCGCTCTCCCCCCTCAGCAGTGACCTCCTCTCGGTGCCTCTATAGCAGCCTTGCTCTAACGCCTGCACTCTCCCTCAGGTCTGCTATTACATGGGTGTGGACGCCGTGCAGGAGCTGATGTTAGTAGATGAAGACTCCATCAATCAGGCCTTAGTCTGCATCGCCAAAGCAGCGGGGAAAGTTGGATTCTGGGGAGGAGCTCTGCCGGAGTGCGTGCTTGAAGGGGAAATGCAGCGCAGTCCAGGCGAGGAGACCTGAAAAGCGTCTTCGAGTGCCTTAAAGAAGGCGGTGGAGCTGGAGAGCAAAGGCTCGCTGGCCACAGAGGCCTTCCGCTGCCTCATGGATGTCCTGCTGAGCCTGTACACCCAGGCCAAGATGGACGCCGAGACCATGATCCAGGAGGTGGAACTGTCAGTGAAAGAGGCGCAGAAGAAGTACGAGCTGGAGAGCTTCAGGGAGGAGCTGCAGACCGTGTGCCGAAACAACACCGCCGAGATCGTCAGCCTGGCCAGAGACATGATCGCCGCCGGCAAGACGGACCTGGTGCGGCTCCTGCTGCAGTCCCTGATGGCGAACGGCAAGAAGCCCAAAATCACACTGAGCAGCCGCTCGTCCTCCTTCTGATCAGCGGCGCCATCCAGAGACACACCGCCCCAGCACTGGTGTATTATAGCCAATATATAGGGGGTTTCGTGATCAGAGGCGACCATCACAGAGAACCACCGCCCCAGCACCTGGTGTTATTAAAGCATATATAGGGGGTCGCTGATTAGCGGCGCCACTTCAGAGACACAAGCTACCAGGCACTGGTGTATTATAGCAATATATAGGGGGTCCTGATCAGCGGCGCCATCCAGAGACACACCGCCCCAGCACTGGTGTATTATAGCAATATATAGGGGGTCCTGATCAGCGGCGCCATTCCCACGACAATACAGTCACCCCACCCCAGCACTGGTGTATTATAGCAATATATAGGGGGTCTCTGATCGCGAGCGCCATTCCCAATACATACTGTAACCCCTAGAAATGGTGTAGTAAATCATAATATTTAAGGGGATGGGGGGCCATGGCGTCCATTCTCACCTTGATCGCAAGAGTGAAAATCAGATTGGGGGGAGGTTGTTCCTCCGCTCAGGTCACCGCCTAATGCTGCTGCCGCGTCAGAAATCCAGAGATTTGAGTAAAAGTCGTGTAATTGGGGAGCGTCCTGCGCCCTCTGATCTCTGTATATATGGAATCGTATACTCCCAGGTGTCGGGGCTCGGAGATAGAAACAATAACTGCACCATGATGCAATGAACCTGTGGGGTCAGATGGCGGCACAAGGGGGAAGCGGGGTCGGAGGTGCACGAGATGAACCCGGGCGAGGAGACACGGAGGCATCGCCGGTGATAGAGCCGAAAGCAACGTCCTGCAGAGATCTGTAAATAACCCGAAAATCCTGTGATAAAAAATAAAAACCTACAACCTGACTCCTGAGACGTCATCACACCCCGCGCGGGGGGCCGGCAATCATCACACCGCGCGCGGGGCCGGCAATCATCACACCCGCCGGGGGGGCGGCATCACAAAAGCCCGGGGGGGGCCCGGCAAACATCACCCGCCCCCGGGGGGCCGCAAAACATACGAAACGCGCGGGGGGCCGGCAATCATCACGCATCGCGCGGGGGGGCCCGGGAATTTATCACGATCGCGCGGGGGGGGCGGCAAATCCCGCATCGGCGGGGGGGGGGCCGGCAATCATCACGCATCGCGCGGGGGGGGGCCGGCAATCATCACGCATCGCGCGGGGGGGGGGGGCCGGGGAATCATCCGCATCCCCGGGGGGGGGGGGCCGGCAAAACATCACGCATTTGGCGGGGGGGGGCCCCGGGAATATCAGCATCGCGCGGGGGGGGGCCGGCAATAACCGATCGGCGGGGGGGGGCCGGCAATCATCACGCATCGCGCGCGGGGGGGGGGGGCAAAACATACGCACGGGGCCGGGGGGGGGCCCGGGAATCTTTACGATGCGCCGGGGGGGGCGGGGAATCATCACGCATCGCTCGGGGGGGGGGCGGCAATCATCACCCCGCGGGGGGGGGGCCGGCAATCATCACCCCGCGCGGGGGGGGGGCCCGGCAACCAACCGCCGGGGGGGGCCCGGAATTTTCCACCCACGCGGGGGGGGGGGGGCAATCTCACCAGGCGCGGGGGGGGCCGGAAAAATTAAATCAACTCGGGGGGGCCGGGGGGGCAATCATCACGCATCGCGGGGGGGGGGGGGGGGGGGGGGGGCCCGGCAATCATCACCACCGGGGGGCGGGGGGGGGGGGGCCCGGCATCATCACCCCCTCGCGCGGGGGGGGGGGGCCGGCAATAAAATCCCCAAACCCGGGGGGGGGGGGGCGGGCCCCCGGCAATCAAACCACGCGCGCGGGGGGGGGCCCGGCAATATCACCACGGGGCGGGGGGGGGGGGGGGGCCGGCAATCATCACACCGCGGGGGGGGGGGGGGGGGGGGGCGGCAAAATACCACCGCCCGGGGCCGGGGGGGGGGGGGCAATCATCACACCCCGCGGGGGCGGGGGGGGGGGGGCGGCAATCATCACACACCGGGGCGGGGGGGGGGGGGGGGCAACAACAACAGGGGGGGGGGGGGGGGCCCGGCAACCCAATTACGCAGGGGGGGGGGCCGGCAATCATCACACACCGCGCGGGGGGCAATTCCCATCACACACACCGCGCGGGGGGCCGGCAATCATCACACACACCGCGCGGGGCCGAGGGCGGCAATCATCACACACGGGGGGGCCCGAGGCGGAAATATCAACCCGCGGGGCCGAGGGCCGGCAATACCCACACACCGGGGGGGGGGGGCCGGAAATCATCACACACCGCGGGGGGGGGGGGCAATCATCACTCACCGCGCGGGGCGGGGGCAGAAAACCAGCCCCACTGGTAGCCCCAAAAATAGCCCCCTGGGGGCCCCAAAGAACGTCCACGGTGGGCCCTGTCACCCCATGGTGGGCCCCTAGAATCACCCCCCACTGGGGGCCCCCAGAATCACCCCCAAGGTGGCCCCTAGAATATCCCCATGGGGCCCCTAAAATCATCTCCTTGTCCCCCAAAGGTCATCCCCCATGGTGGACCCAAGAGTATCCCCACTGGTGGACCCAAGAGTCATCCCCACTGGTGGCCCCCAAAATCAAAATTTCCAAAAATTTTGGTGGGCCCCAAGAATCTTTCCACGGGTGGCCCCAAGAATCACTCAAGGGGGCCCCCAAGAATCATCCCCCATGGGGGGCCCCCAAGAATCACCTCCTGGTGGCCCATGAATACCTCCATGGTGGCCCTTTGAATCACCTCCATGGGGGCCCCCTAAATCCCCTCCATGGGGGCCCCCTAGAATCACCTCCACTGGGGGCCCCCAGAATCACCCCACTGGGGGCCCAAATCAGCCCCAGGGTCCCCCTGAATCCCCTCCACTGGGGGCCCCCAAGATCACCTCCACTGGGGCCCCAAGAATACCTCCAGGTGCCCCAAAATCACCTAAAGGGTGGCCCTAAGAATATTTTTCCCTTCCACTAGGGTTTGGCCCTAAAAATAAATCCACTGGTGGCCCTAAGAACAACCCCACTGGGGGCCCCTAGATCACCTCCACGGGGGCCCTAAAATCACCTCCACTGGTGGCCTAAGAATCACCCCACTGGGGGCCCCCTAAAACATCCACGGGGGCCCCCAAGAATCATCTCCTCCCCGGCAATCCCCCCCAGGGGCCGGGGGAGAAAATCACCCACTGGGGGCCCCAAAAAATCACCCCATGGGGGGCCCCCAAAAATCCCTCCAGGTGGGCCCAAGAACCCTCCACTGGGGGCCCCAAGATCATCCCTTGGGTGGCCCCCAAGAGTCATCTCCATGGGGACCCCAAGAGTTCCCCCCACTGGTGGGCCCCAAAAATCATCTCCACTGGTGGACCCAAGAGTCTTTTCCCCATGGGGGGGGCCCCCAAAATCATCTCCATGGTGGGCCCCAAAGAACACTCCCTGGGGGGGGTTCCCCCCAAGAATCATCCCCATGGTGGCCCCCAATAATCAATCCATGGTGGCCCCCAAATAATCAACCCCACTGGTGGCCCGGGAAATCAATTTCCTGGGGGCCCAGAATAACCCAAATGGGGGGCCCCGGGAATCAACTTCACGGGGGCCCCCAAGAATCCCCTCCTTTGGTGACCCCAAAAATTCTCCAGGGGGCCCCCAAGAATAACTGCCTGGTGACCCCCCAGATCATCTCCATGGTGGCCCGAATCCCCTCATGGGGCCCCAAAAATCACCCCCATGGTGGCCCCAAGAATCAACCCCCCTGTGGCCCGGGATAGCTCCACTGGGGCCCCGGGAATCACCCACTGGTGGCCCCCAAAAATACCCCCCATTGGTGGGCCCCAAGAATCACTCCTTTGGGGGGCCCCCAAGAAATACTCCATGGGGGCCCCCAAGAATCCACCATGGGGCCCCAAGAATATTCCCGGGGCCCAAAAAGAATCATCCCCACTGGGGCCCCAAAATCATCTCCATGGTGGGCCCCAAGAATCAACCCCACGGGGCCCCCAAGAAATCATCCCACTGGGGGGGCCCCAAGAATCATCCCCCACGGGGGCCCCCAAAGAATCTCTCCCTGGGGGGCCCCAAATCACCTCCTGGGGGGCCCCAAGAATATCTCCATGGGGCCCCAAGAATCACCTCCACGGGTGGCCCCCCAAAAAACCCCTCCACTGCTGGGCCCCAAAAAATCATCTCCACTGTGGGCCCCCAAAATATCTCCACTGGTGGGCCCCAAGAATTTTCCTCATGGGGGCCCCAGAATCACCTCCATGGGGGGCCCCCAAGAATCCCCTCCAGGGTGGGCCCCCAAAAAATCCCCTCCACTGGTGGCCCAAGAATTCCTCCACGGTGGGCCCCAAGAATCATCTCCACTGGTGGCCCCAAAATCTCTAAAATGGTGGGCCCCAAGAATCCCCTACTGGGGGCCCCTAGAATCTTTCCCCATGGGGGGCCCCCAAAAAAAATCACCTCCATGGTGGCCCCTAAAAACATCTCCACTGGTGGGCCCCAAGAATCACCCCAGGGGTGGCCCAGGAACACTCCACTAGGGGGCCCCCCAAGAACGAAGGCCTGGACACATGGGTCATTCTGTAGTTAATCAGACTGTGGAGTCGGAGTCGTCATAAAAAGGAGGACTCCGAATCCCAAAATTATAAAAAGTTGGTCCAGTTAGTTCAATGCAAGAGAAGAGGATTGGGTCCCGGCCAGTGCTGTGCTCCCCTTCTTCAGCCCAAAATGGGAGTGTAATTGATGACAGGAGCAGGAAAGGTGCCCCCCGGGGAAAAAATTCTGCTCCCAGGGCAAAACCGATTTCAGCAAAATTTTTCACTGCTTAAAAAAATAGAAATTCAAAATTTATAAAGCTGATGTGGCTGAGGGAATCCTTTATACCCTGAAAATTTTTAGGGATGTCGCCCTGTGGTCACCCTTTGCCCCAAGTTTGTGAAGAGGCCGTTTTCTAGCCGGAAATATGAGTCAGAGTGAAAGTATGGGGATCGAGGGGGCAATACTATTTTCAAAAAACAAATTCAGAGACTCCACAATGTTCCTGCAGTGTTTTGAATAATTTACAATTTTTTTGTGTTTAAAGTTTTCCCAAAAAATTATTTTAATGACAAGAAAAAGGGTAACAATGTTTTTGCCCTTTGGACTTCCGGCTCCATTCTCCCTCATACAACTTTGTCACGAGATCCTATTGTTATGACAATCCTTCATCGATTTTAATCAATGTGATGGAATTGTTTAGTTCTGAGTTTCTTTCAAAAATGATTGTTATGTTTTCCCCCTAGTTTTTTATTTGGAAATCCCCCTTTTTGGGTTTTTTCAGCTCGCCTGAATCCTTCTGGCTCTGCATCAGATTAAAGCAGGTCTTGAAAAAAATCTGACCCCAGGTCTCTTTTCAATTCCCCATTTTGGGTGCAGACTGGCTTGGATAAAAATAAGCTTTTTCTTCCTCTCCCCAAAGTTTTCAAAAAGATCAAAAATTGTTACCCTTTTGTTGTCATGTTTTGTTTCCCAAAATAGTTTATTTTTGTATCATAAGGTAAATAAAAAGTCTGTTTACCATTTTACTACAGAAAGTTATACTTTAAACAATTTGGGCCGGTTTGAGGCAGTCAGGGTCGGGAGTCGGGGGTTTGGGACCTCGAGGAGTCGGGGGTTTGGGAACTCGAGGAGTCGGGGGTTTGGGAACTCGAGGATGGGGGGTTTTTGGGAATTTGAGGTGGGGTTGGCTTGCTTATCCACAGCCCTCTTTGAATCTGGGAAAAACCCCACTCCATTTATTAAAATAAATTTTACCTGGGGGGGTGGGCCCGGGGCCGAACGTGGTCGCAAGATAGATGGTCCGACCACAGGGGTTCTAATCAAGCAAGCCCTGCTTACAATGCGCCCCAAATGGGAAAAAGAAGATTCCCCAAATGCCCCCTAAAACCCCACGGGGGGCTCCGGTCACCCCCGGGGTCAAACAGCATTGGAACAGTACCCCTGCAGCTGCTCCCGCCCCCGCGGCCCAGCTTTCCACCATCCACCGGCGCCCTTACACAAAAGAACTCCGGGTGTGTGCCCGCAACTCCGTGCGCTGCTCCGACGGGTTCTGGGGATTTTACCGCTCCGCCCGGAGACTAGGGCGACGGGGCGGGCCCCCTGGGTTCGCCACTATCCAGGACCCCGCAAAAAGCCCGGGAAGCCCCGGTACAGGCCCTGCTTCACCCCCCCCTTCCCCCCCAGCCCGAGCGCAGCACCCAAGCCAGCAGGCCAACCCCCTT
>JAODAL010039194.1:0-38273 GCA_025379985.1 Phyllomedusa bahiana
ATGCGGGGCGGCGAAAGGGGCAAACACGCGCCAACACTGAACCCCCCGCCCCCCGACGGGGTTGGGGGGCGTTAGGCGAAATATACCCAAAAAACCGGGGCGAAAAGCCCGATCATACATGTCCCCCAAAAGTTTTTTTCTAAAATGGAGCACCTGCCAATTCTCTTACACCCCCAACAGAGAAGATACAGCCTGTTTTTCCCAACTTTGGTCATCAAGGTGTCTGTTAAATAAATTAAATGTATACATTTCCAAAAGTTACTGCTGAGGACTCACTGCAGATCCTGGTGAGAACGCAAGCCTGTGTATCATATTATTCACTAACCAAAGCTGTCCTGTTAAATTTTTATGTCTTTTAAAAGTTGTGCTGTGGGCAAGGAAATTCAAAAGGCCTTTATTATTTGGAACTTAAAAGGACCCAAAAGGTTTTAAGGGGGGAAACTTTATGTTTCGGGCAGCTCAGATATTTGATTTCCTTTTCTTTATCCAGATTATGTCTTTGCTTTCCAGATTCTAGCCTACTAGGGAGTGCTATAATTAGTTGTGATTTATTAGAAGCCAGGGACATGATGGAAAACATCACAATAAACTATGGCAAGAAATTTTCTTCTGATTAATACTTGCATATATTATTTTCTAGGACACATGTATATTATTATTATTTTTTTATTATCTCCATCATAATTAAATATCTCAGGGGGAACGCTCCCCAGTTGATCTATCTCAGATATTTAACTGCTTCATCTCTGTATTTTCCATGGGATAAAAAAATCCTATTCTTCAAGGCATTTCTACTTCTATTTTATGTATTTTTGGTTCTTATATCAGATTTGGAATTAGGTAAAGTAAAATTGATGTGGAGCAAAAAAAAAAAATCGTAGTTTGGTAAAAATTGGCAATAGTTTTTTATAAAATAATGTACATGTTAATTTTGGGGTTTTTTCCCTTTCAAAGATTACTTTTTAACATGGGGGTACAGTTTAAAAGAAGATTTTTCTAAATATATTGGTCAATCGTTTTTACCAATACATAATTCTATGGTTGCCTGACCATAGCTCTGTTACCTGATTAGAGCAGGGAGTAATATCCCTGCAAGACTACTCCTGAGCAATAATTTTTTTAAACAAGATTCAGGAAGCCATTTTTTTCGTCCTCACAGCACCTGTAGCTTGTTTTTACTGAAGAGATAACATCTCCTGCATTTGTCAGTGTAAGGCTATGTTCCCACGGCTTATTCACGCCACAATTGCGGGATGGATTTCGCCCCCAAATTACGGGTGTCCGGCAGGAGGGGGGGAGGGGGGTGCCAGCAGTCGCCGGCCCCCATGACATTCTTACCACGGCGGTATCCCGCCAAGAAAATTGAAGTCAGGGGAGAGGGAACCCTAGTTCTCTATGAGAAGTGGGATTCCCCAAATGACTGGGGGGATTTCAGCCCTAATTCGGCAGTAAAAGCCGATTTTGGACTAAAATTTTCCCCAAATAAGCCGTGTGAACAAAAACCTAACAGCTCGCTACTTACAAAGAACCCTAGATATGCAACCCTGAAAAGGAACACCAACCCCGAGGAACGAGTGATTTAAAAAATGCTTGTGCCCCCGTGAAAAGCATGCGCAGAAAACCCCTTTAAAGATGATCCATGGATCGGGTAAAAATTATTGGAAAAACATTTTCTGGTAAAGGGGGCCACATTATCAAAAAAAAGGTTTCCTTCCTTTGGGACACCCCGGGGAAATCTTAGAAGGTATTCTTCATGTAAGACCTCTATGTCATTTCAAATGTAAATAACCAAAAAGGTGAGGTTTTTTTGGGTTTCCCTTTTTGGCTGTCAAGATCAAAACTGGTCTCCAAAAAAATGATATGAGGGCTTTTTTCAAATTATTTTTGGGGTTACAGAAGTGAGTTTCACAACTATAACAGAGAAAACCCAAATATAAAACCCCCTCTCTAAATTTATCTCCCCCTCTCTGGAGTCTCAAACTATCGCGACTTTTTAAAGGTATGTCTTGTGGAACTGCTTAATTTTGTCGAAATGAATTTTCCCCCAGCAAATAAACCAAAAAAAATAATAAAAAACAGTTTTTATTGAACTGCTCATTAAAGTTTCTTAAATAGCATATACACCCCTAAAGTGCATCATTTTCAAATTTCCCAGCATTGCGTGCCCACCAAACTTGAGTGGGGGCCCAAAAATATAAAAATGCACCCCGTTTTTAATGCAGCCCTTTTATAAGTAAATATACTTTCAAAAAAACCCTTTCCCCTATTTCCCTTATTGGTTTTGGAGTCTATTTTGGAAAGGGAAAGTGTTTCTTTAATTTAAACTAGATAAACAAAATTTTTGTTTTCCTTTTTTTTATGCTTGGTTCTTTTAAATAGATTACCTTTTTTTGCTATTGTTCCTTTCAAATTCCAACTTTTTTTTTTTTTCCCAACCCCGGGAAATACTTTTATTTTCCCCCTTCGGGTCACTGCCCCCCTTTGACCAAACTGTGTTTTTTTTAAATTGGGGGGGACTTTCAAAGAAACCAAAGCCCCCTTCGCTAAAATTTTTTTAAACAGGGGGGCCCCAAACCCCTTTTCGACACCTTTTTTTAAAAACGCCCACAGCATTTTTCAATCCCCGGGAGGAAAAAGGGAAACCAATTTTTAAAAGTGGTTTTAAAAAGAGCCCGGAATTTTTGTTTTTGCTTTGAAAAATTTCCCGATTTTGACCAGGGAGTAGGGCCGGGGTTCCCTAGATTCAGGGGCATTCTTAACACTACTAAATTTTTTTGGGGCAAAAAAAATGGGGCCTTGGGACCAAAAGTCAAACATGTCGCCCCCTTTCTCCCTTTTATAACTGGGGGATGCTTTCCCGTTATTTTCAAAGGGTACCCGTTTTGGGGGGCCCTTCCGTTCTTTTGGGGCATTAAAATTTTGAAAACACACTTCCCCCTGGGTTTGAGTTAAAAACCCGGGCACTGATAAAGCCAAATGAATGGGGGATACGTGGCCCTTTTGTGTGCCCTAGGGGGATCATGTTTTTTTCCGTACAATATTTTATTTCTTACAGGATGGCTATGTATTGAATACCCTTTGGTTTTACCCTATGCTTTTGCAGGGAAAAAAAAGATGTTTTTTGCTGGTTTACTGGCTACATCAAGTTTTAAAAGAAATACAGTAAAGGACGCCCGCGCCCAAAAAATTGGGGTTTTTTCGGGAGCTTTCCCGTTTTGCCCCAAAACTCCCCGCGGCGCGGGGGCCCCGGCCCGCCCCACTGGCCCCTATTACAAGCATTACTTACATTTTCAAATTTTCTACCCGGGGTTGGGACCCCCGCAGGGGGATTGAGGCGTAAACCCAATTCCCTTTCTATGGAAAAGCAAAGGGGATTAAAACCCTTTGTTTTGGGGTGCAAATTTTCCCCAAAGGGATTAAAACGCCCGTACGCCGCGAAATACGCTCCCAAAAATAAGGTTTTGTTTAACCCTTACCCTTTTAAAACTTTTAAACAGAAAATAAATCCAACTTTGGGGAAAAATTAACATTTTAAAGAATGAAATTTAAACCCAAAGCAGCCCAATCCACCCCACTCCCGTTTCAGTTAAGAGATTTTAAAACGGCACGGGAATTTTTATTTTAGATGGGGAACAGACTTTGTGCTTTGGCAACACATAAATAGCAGTTGGCAACTAAACCCAAAAATGACCCCCCATTTCTAAAAAACTAGCCCTTTCCAAAACAAATTTTTCCCGCTCCCCATTTCGTGGGGAGAGTCGATTTAGTTTTTGAAAGTCTTGCCGAAGTTTGGGTTTTAACAGGGAAATGTATCAAAATCCGCTTTTATATAGTGTTTTCCCCTCAAGTTACAGTGGCTTCAGGAAAAAAATATCTTCATCCTTTCAAAGGGTTTTTTCCTAGACCTTTTAATTTCCCGAAAACCACCCCTTTTCCAAAATTCAATGTCCACAACGCTGCTATTTTGGAAAAAGGGTTTTGGAAGTTTCCCAACCCAAAATTTTCACAAGCAATTTTTCCTTTTTAAAAATTTTGTAAATTTGTGAAAATTTCACGCAGTTTATTGGTGGGCTTTTTTAGCGGGGTTTCTTTTTCTTTTTCAAATGCGGAATTTCTCATTTGTGTAAATAGCCCTTTACCAAAGTGCCAAGATGAGGGTTTCTTTTAAGGGGTTTGTCCTTTATTACACTTTCAGCCTGTCAGTGAGCCTGGTAAGGGTTTAACTGAGGGGCTGCTTCTTTGGGCTGTGGTCCCCCCTGTCCCTTTTTTCCCCCCCCCCCATCAGCACACAGGGAGCTATGTTTAAAATTTTTTTACAGGGGGGGGGGGGAGGGGGGTTTGCTGCCAGATTTCACCCTGGGGTTTTGCCTGCCTAGGGCCCGTTACAGGGGGAGGGGTGATCTAAAGGGGTTTTAGGAGGGGGGTGGGGAAGCTGTGGGCTAAAAACAGAGCAAGGGGATGCATGTGTTTTCCCATATCCCCTGCTTAAACTTACAAGGGCTCCACATCTCCAGCAACAACAAGGGGAAATGTTACTATACTCAGGATGTCTCACTAATACAGGAGAGCTTAAAGTATTCACATGCCTGATCTGTATAGTATTAGTATAGTCACAGTTCCAAAGGACATATCATGATTATAGTAAACAGACAGGGTCACTGCTGTCACATCTATCTGTGTAGAGAGCAGGAGGAAGCAGGCACACACAGGGTTAATCCAGGCAGCAGGGACACAGACGCCAGAGTCCTCCCTCCCCCTCCCTACACTACAGAAGCATTCTGTGCAGGAGGGGCTCTGTGCTCTGACTGTCTTCAAAGGTGATGAGTCATTCAGACCTGACAGCCAGTAAGATAAAGATCAACAGGTGGGCTGCTATAGAAACTTGAGAAGCTGATGTAGTACTACTAACAGGGCTAGCTCAAAATCAGTAGGACATTTGTAATGAACATATATTGCAAAGCTGCTTGTTTTTTAAAGATCTTTTAATTAAAACCCAATCATTGTAGCGAGACAACCCCTTTAAGTTACTTAATTTTCTTTAACCCCTTAACGACACTGGATGTAAACTTACAAAGGGGCTTTGCAACGGGCTTTGCTACACAGTTGGCGGATGACGACTGCTAATATCGGCCAGTTACAGCGTGGGATGGTGCTGGTGCCATTCCGCGCTGTTTGACCTATTAGATGCTGCAGCGATTGCAGCCGCAGCATTTAAATCAGCGGTTCTCAACCTGTGGGTCGCGACCCCGGCGGGGGTCAAACGACCAAAACACAGGGGTCACCTAAAGCCAGGGCTGTTCCTAAGCCCGGGCAGGGCGGCCGGCCAGAGAGCTGAGGGGGGCGCCACACTGGCTTAATAGCTGCAGGGAGGAGCGCTGTGGGCGCCGCACTATGCAAGCAGCTGCAGGGAGGGGCGCGGCGGCGGCGCCATTTGAATTGCTGAGGGGAGGGGAGGGGGAGCAGTGGGCGCCGTTACTCGCAGCATTGGTGGCTCAGTGAGCCGCTTCTGTGAGCGGCGCTGCGGCGAGGACGGACTTACGTCCCGCCGGTTCTTGGGGGCGGTGCGTGCAGGACGCTGAAAGCATGCTGCATCACGTGCCCACAATATGTACTAAGCATCAGGAACAGCCCTGCCGTACTCAGTGCAGAGAGAACGCTGACACTGTACGGCAGGGCTGTTCCTGGCTGCAAGGTAATTTAGTGTTAAACACACACACATCCATAGCATCATGTAATGTCTGTATGTGGTACAAGTAATATGTTATTAACCTGTTACTTGTACCACACACAGCCAATACATGATATGCACATTACATTCCCCCCCCTTACAGGGGGGGCTGTGAGTGGCACATGAGGGGTCACATATGTAACCCCTCATGTACCACTCACAGGCCCCCTTGTATAAGGTTACATCTATGTAACGGCTCTGAGTGGTACCTTATATGTATGTGACATGTAGAGATACCGCTCAGAGGCGTCACATATATGTAAACCCCCCCATGTACCACTCACAGGCCCCCTGTATAAGGTTACATCTATGTAACGGCTCTGAGTGGTACCTTTATATGTATGTGACATGTAGAGGTACCGCTCAGAGGCGTCACATATATGTAACCCCCCCATGTACCACTCACAGGCCCCTGTATAAGGTTACATCTATGTAACTGTAACAGCTCTGAGTGGTACCTTTATATGTATGTGACATGTAGAGGTACCGCTCAGAGGCGTCACACATATGTAACCCCCCCATGTCCCCTGTATAAGGTTACATCTATGTAACGGCTCTGAGTGGTACCTTTATATGTTTGTGATATGTAGAGGTACAGCTCAGAGACGTCACATATATGTAACCCCTCATGTAGCAAAATTACAGTTTTGAAGTAGCCATCAAAATTATTTTTTGGTTTGGGGTCACCGCAACATGAGGAACTGTATTGCGGGGTCACGGCATTAGAAAGGTTGAGAACCACTGATCTAAATGAATGAGAAATAGTGCTGCACACCGTTCCTCACTCCAATCGGGACATCAACGGTGAGATGTGTCTCGATCACTTTACATGGTAGCTGGAAGCCTGCTGAAGGCTTCCATCACCGCCATGTTTTCTGTTTTAAGACTTCCTGCCCAGACAGGAGGTAGTAAAACCAGCATCTTTGTACACCCTAATGCATTGTATATACAATGCATTAGGCTATATGATCGTGCCCTTTAGTTGTCAAGCACTCTATGGGGACTAACTGTTAAAGTAAAAAAATATGTTTACAAATTTTCACAGATTCTTGGAGCAGGCTTTAAATATAAGTCCTGCTTCAAAAATAAGCCATAGTTAGTCAGCACCTCCTGAATGATGTCACCTGGTGCCCGCCTCCTGGGTAGTGCCGTTCCAGAGCCCCGCCCACCCCGATAAACAGCCTGTTAGACTGGAGGTTTTGTGGAAACCTCTAGTGTTTTCAGGCTGAAGGACCTGAGATGATGTCACAGTCACATGACCCGCAGGGCATTCAGCCCAGGCCATAGACTGCAATGTGTAAGTGAAAGTTCAATGTACATACATTCACATTACACACACGAATTCATACAAGCACACAAATAATCTCTTACCTTAGAGTGTGGATACTGGGACTTGTAGTTCCCCAGCATGCCACACTTTCAAGATAAGGCACTGAAAGAATAGACACACACTCCATGGTTTTTGACTATAGGTTATGTACTGTGTGTGTGTGTATGTGTATATATATATATATATATATACATATATATATATTTTATAAATTATATATATATATATATATATACATACATATATATACATCAAAGTGTATACCCAATAGTCAAAAAACCATGGGGTGTATGTGTGTGTGTATATATGCACGCTGGCACTAAATGTTCCAGCATGCAGAGTCTGCCCCCGTCGTGTTAAAAAAAGTCAAATCTATTCCAAACTGATACCAATAAAAACTACACCACATTATTCATACCAGAGAGTGAATGAGAGAGTGAGCAAACATAGCGCAAGTACATTTTTTTCACATTTTTCCCCACTTAGAATTTCTTGTGGTTTCCCAGTATATTCTATGGTATGATGAATGACACCATTGGAAAGTACATATTGTCCCGCAAAATAAAAGTCCTCATATGTCTATGTAGATGGAAAAATAAAAAAAGGTATGGCTCTGGGAAGGCATGGAGGGAAAAATTAATGTGTCAACCAAAAAAAATGCACGGTCCTTAAGGGGTTAATTCCCATTTTACATTAACTTAGACTGCATTATCTTCGGTCTTCCGTGGAGTTATGGTTTTAACATACAATGGTTGTCCTGGAACCAATAAATAAGATATGTTGAGGAACCACTAAACCTCAGTGATGTAGTTTTAGTTCTGTGGATACTAATGTATTGAATATAATCTCTGCTGCTGGAATTTTTTATTGTCTTAAAAAGTCTACTACACTCACAGGGTGTTTTTATATATATTGCATGTGAGCTTTTTAACTATTTACAAACCTTGCTGCAGTTATTTGCACTTTAACCCCATTTGAATTCCCGCAAATGGACTTATGGGTACGCCCTGGACATCATACGGGCTCTCAGGCGAGGCCTGCATGATTGTAACATGGGACCAGCTCTATTCAGCACAATATTATCACAAAATAGACACTTTGCTTATATGGAAAGCGTATAGTGTTATAAACTTTTGAAAAATTCATTATTGTTCTAAAAAAGAGTCGGCGGTGATAATATTGTGGTGAATAGAGTGATATATGGAGATCAGGAGCTCCAGATACCGCCATTATACTGTGATATCTGAATAAAAGGTTAGAGACCTAGAGATTATAAACCAGCTGTCTATTACAGCTGGCCTCATGCTGCATCACTTACGACTGGAGCTCTCTCTGGGCACAGGCGATTAACCCCTTAGCTGCCGCGATCTTTGAATAAACTTTCGGCATGATTGCTGCTGAGAATCCCCTAAGTAATACCAAACCTCCATTAAGTATTACTAAGTATCAAGAATTAATGAATGTTAATAGTTATTCTCTCTTCCCTTTGACTACATAATACGCCATTTAAAGAATACAAAAAAGTGAATGAGGGTTTATTCATTTGGTCCCAAAGAAGACTACCTACCGGTACAATTTAATAGAACAAACGACAGACCCAAATGCGAGGTACGTCTTTGCTAAATGCAATATCTCGGGAACTCTCTTCACCATAGCCAACATCTACACCCCAAATCAGGGACAGTTGTCCTTTCTCTCATCGGTTTGAGAAGGTAGAATTATTCTCTGTGGAGATTTCAACATAGCACTTAACCGGGTATAGACACATCGACGGACACTCTTCAGTGCCCTTAAAATAAGTTGAACAAATTAAAAAAGCTTCTACATATCTTGCAACTCGTTCGATTGCCTGGCGCGTTGCTCATCCAACTATCCCGAGATGTATACCTTCTATTCACTACCCCCAACCAGATTCAGTAGGGGTGGACTATATCTGGGTGCAACATGTCCTTTCTCCTAATGTTAGGTATACATCAATTGGAAACATTTTGTTGTCCGATCACGCCCAGGCCACTGTGGGATGAGGTCTTTCAGAGACAGTACTACAAAAACATTTAACTGGCGGACTTAAGAGTTCTCCTTAACGACTCGGTTGGCTTGGCCCGATTTACACCCGCAGACAATTGAGCATTTCCTGAGTGACCACTCGCCACAGATTCATACTTCATGCAACTTAAGTGGGATGCCCTAAAATGTACGCTTTGTGTTGTTTTTTAATTCGGCCACCCCACCCATGGGGGCTAGGTTAAAAGAGGGAGGCGGCCGGCGAAAATGGTCTTCTCTGCTGACATAAACTTGAACAGTTGGAGACGGCTCAAAAACACACTGGGACAGAAAAAAACTGCCCTCCAGGAACTGATTGCAAACTATAGCATAGTCTCCGGTCTACTGAGAGGAAAAATCTCTAGATTCAGGACAGACTTTTGTTGCGGGTTTCATACTATATCTGGGGAAACAGACCGGGCAGGCTACTGGCAAGGGCTCTGAGGGACAAGAGAGCCTCCCTATATGTCCTGCTATTAAAACTAAACAAGGGAGAATCGTTCAGAAACTTCAGACATTACTGAATAGCTTCCATGTCATTATAAAGCCACTCTATAAACTTGCCTACATGGAGTATCTATCAAGATAGTACCCTCTTCACAAGCTGACCTAGATGCATTGTTCTGACCTCGGGCCTCCCTTCGGAATTGAACCTATTCAGGTTTCAGCGCTGGAGGATCCATTCACACCCAAAGTTGAGTTGGTCGAGCAAATCTCAGCCTACCCTCGGGAGAGAAAAGCCAAGGCCCAGATAGATGGCTTTCAGCCCAAATTCCTTATAAAAAACTCCTAAAGGGACAAATTGTCAGAGCCATGCTGACCTCTTTTAACACTGTGTCAGACATACAAAGCCGTTCTCTCCCGCTTTCTGCAGGAAGACTACCACAGGCTCCTGAAGCCCGGGAAGGACCCCTTGGCCTGTTCCAGCTATAGAACATATCTCTGCTAAACGTAGATAGGTCACCAAAATTATACAATGCGAAAATGGATTGTGATCAATTAAACTCTATCCGCCCGGATGATAAACAATGATCAGGTAGGGGTTCGTAGGTCGGGAAGAAGCAGGCACGAGACAAAAACACTTTGAAATGTTCTCCTTATCCACATGTGCCAGAAATGTCACGAACCCCCGCTCTCAATGCTACTTTCGCTCGCGCGGAAAAAAGATTTCGACAGGGTTAGATTGGCACTTTATGTAGTTCGGCCTGAGTGTCGCACGCTCTGGCCTAGGATCAGAAGGCTTGTCAAAAAAATATTTGCCTCTATTACACTCGCCAATGGCACAGATTAAAATCATATGGAGCACTCTTTGCCCCGTTCTGCTATTTAATAGATGGCACGGAGGCAGGGTGTCCTCCTTTCCCACTTCTTTATGTTGTTTTATGGAATGACCTTTTGGGCAAGTCCATCAGGGGGACAGGGGAGCGTTAAGGCGTATCAAAGTGGGGAAACTGTTAGTACCTTATAATGTGCAGCATATGCGGATTGGATCGTGCTATTATATGATCAATGAAACATGATGGACCTCGCTTGTGCCCGCTGTATGGATCCTCCTAACATCTATATGGAAAATACTTAGCAATTTCTAAGGTGGAATTATTCCAAAAGCATGGCGATAAACGCTTTACCTTACACCCACAGGTAGTGAGCCTCTTTGCGAAACCCAGTTATCCTCTTTCGCGGGGTGGGGGAATCTCTTCACTTATTTTAGGGGTTCAGATTGCAAGCATTTATATAGCAACCTGTTTGTACATTAAATTTTTGCATGTTGCTGCACACGTATTAAGGAGACTTGGTAAGATGTGAGAAGAAGAGACTTTTCGTGGTAGGAAGGTAAACATTTTTTAAAATGAACATCCTGCGCGCCTCTTGTACTATTTCCAGACCCCCGTTCCGGTTAGTATTACCCAACTCATTTTTTCAGGACCTGATATGAGGTGCATACGCGGCGCTTTGTGTGGATCAGGATAAACAAAGAGACCGAGAGTTGGCAAGGGATGTCCTTGATAAGGAAAAATAGAAAAAGGGGGTCTTAGCGCTACCAGACCTTAAATTTATTATCATTGGCTAATGCACTAGAATAGTTGAATGGGTTCTATGCTCTGACCACCTCAAAAAAGGGGTTAAGGAATTGAGAGAGCGGATAGATGGGGAGGATGCTTTTCACCACTACACTTGGCTGGCTGCCACTCATGCCAGGTTTCAAGATTATCTGAGATGCACTCTAATTGCTCAGATTACGCTATCTGTGTTCCACCTCCGGGAAAGAAATATGGGCTGTATTCCCCAGGTGGGCCCATGATACCAATCGGGGGGATCCCGGGATTCATATTTCCTCAATATTTGCCCTGCTCTTATGGTGATGTACGGGGGACAAGCAGAAGCGGTCTGGCGCATATCTCTCAAAAGAACTTTGTGACTCGCTCTCCTCATTTAGTCATCCCGATGAATGCGTGCCGACACCCAACGATCCCCAAATACATGGTTTGCAATTCCTACAGCTGCAACATTACTTTGTCACTAACAAGATTAGGCTGGAGCTAACTCGCAGTCTAACCTGCTTTGAGCAGTTATGCACTCAGGGTAAGCAGCCAATACACTTGTCTCCACTCTGTACAAAATGTGATTGAGAGTCAGTCTAATAGTCGCCCCAATTCCTCAACTCACCTGGGATCAGGAACTAAACTGTCTAATTTACCGAGGAAGAAAGGTTTAAAAGCTTGCTTTAATGTTCTAACAATGGCCTCAGTCTCTTATAGGTACTAGAGAAACTTAATTATAAAGTCTATCCGTTGGTACAGGGTAACGAATTGCTTCCATGCAATCAACACCGGGGGTAGTGCCGGACTCCTGTTGGAGTGTGGAAAAGGGAGACGGGAACAATGACACATCTGGTGGAGTGTGAGGCCATTCAGCCATTCCTGGGCAAAGAGTCTTCGACCTGATTCAGACTATCACGGGTGTATCACTGCCAGAATTCGCCTGCGGTTGTCTTGCTTTAATCATACTCTAAGCCTGAGATCCTTGAAAGGAAACTTGTTAATATTTTCTGCTCGCAGCAGCTAAATAGCTGATTCCCAGAAAGTTGGCGTCTTCGACACAGGTTTCCCACGAATGGCTGACTGGTTTAAGAGATTCTATATCTCCAGGCACTGCATGGAGGAAATTAGGGCGGTACGTGTTGGAGCAGACGTTAGATCGGTATGTGAAGAGGGGGAGGATTTGGGTGGTATTCACGGGGTCTTATGCATTTAAGAGGGCGGATGCGAGGTCGTTGCGTGGCGTCCCTTGGAACTAGCTCCGTGATTTGGCATACGCCTTATAATCCGAAAAACTGGGACCGTCTTCACTGGGATTGACTATATTACCTTCACTATATGATGGATTGGAAAGCATCCGGACAGCTTCACTCGGCTGTATGCATTTGTCACCTGCTTCATGTAGAGATACTGATAAATTTAATACCTCTGTTGACTTACTTTCTCTTTTGTTTGTTTTTCACTGTTTTTTTTGATAATAATAGATATACCAACAGTATTCAAACATCAAATACCTCTTTTGTCATGCTATGACTTGTTTCACAAGACTGCAAAACTCATTAGCTATATTCCTGATCTTAGCTAGCTGTTGATTCCTGATAGACATACCAAATGTTATCTTAAACTTCAAGCTTAACTTTGACATGCGATGTCTCTTGATATTTGAACTCCTTTTTTATTTTCTCCCTCAGTAGAATGTATACTCTCAATTGGCATGATACTGTTGTTTCTTATGTGCATTGTTTTAATAAAGCTCTTTTGAAGGATTCTGAAGACCACTAATGACGACCATTAGGTTTGAAGAGTGGCAGTGGTAAATTAATATGGTGCCTTACCTTGGGCTCCTCTTATGGTGTAATTATAGATGCCTGGGACCAGTAATATCTGTTAACAGTTTGTAGGTTCACTATTTAGAATTTGATAATGGTTTACCCAATCTGCTGACCCACCTTCTAACTATAGTTGCATGATTGGGAGTTCTGGCTGTTGTAATAATGGTCTGTCATTGATTTATCATATGAGGATGAGTTCTAGATGATATGTATATATTTCTTTACCTATATATCAACTGATTGAAGTGGCATTAATCCAGAGATACTGTCTTGGTTTATTGTAATATTTATCTAAGGTCAGTGTTGGCATTGCCATAGTTTGGCAATATATTGGCAACTATATGGCATCCACTGGGATTGGGCAGTATATGTGAAGCAGTATCCTTTTTTATTTTGGTCACATATATACTCTATCCTATTTAAATTATTGCTCAGTGTAGCTAACATTATATTACTGATGTGTTTGATAGTGAGTGGCCACCTCAATTGTAATTGACCCAGTATTTTGACGAGGCATACTAATTCATTGGAACACTTTTCCTGACTAATTTGCCTCCTGTACATTGTTTGGAAACTTTCCTATATCTGTCCCCTGATGAGATGGACATTGAAACATGTTGGGACACTCTAAGACTAAAATAGCGCGTGTGCGTGGAAGGGATAGGTTCTGGACGGGGGCACCCTTATTGGCGCAATGTGCCTCACGAGTGACTTCTCTGTAGTGTTTCACACCCTGGCAGTCGTTAGGGTTCAACTAGGTCAAGTAGGGTATTTATAGGGCATCTTCTCCTGTCTTGCTCTTGCCTAGACAGCCTTAATAAAAAAAACCTTCTACTATTGACCCATTGCTATTGGGCCACTTTGGCTCTTTTTTAGGCCCATTTTTGATACAGTATATTTTGATTTAAGTATATTATTAAAAGCTAAGTTTTAGAATACACAATTTTTTGTGATATTTTGTTGTACCATGTTAGCCATAGAAAGCAGTAGAACAGTGAAGAAATCATGCAATACCTTTTAGAGACTGAGTATATTTGATGGAAAGCTTTCAAGTGTATAGATCTCTTCATCAGGCATGATATTATGCTATAAAAGTACTCTCAAAAGCTTAGCATCAAATTTACTCAAGTATCGCCTGATTTCTTCACTCTTCTATGATTTGCTTAGAAACTCCCCAATCCACCGATTTTTGGGCTGGTTTTGCATAGGCCCTATATTTTTTTATGGGTTTCAGGAGTTTCCTGGAAAAAAAACATGAGGGTTGCAAAAAGAACTGAGAAAGAATATGAGAGTTAAGTGTATCCAGGTTTATGAAGCTCCTATTTAAAGTATGTGGAGGACAAGTTACAATATGAACTCTTGGACATGTTCCTCAAACTACTCCTGAGCAATTTTTTGAGGTGTGGCAGGGTGCATAACCCTGCTGAAAGAGACCTCTGCCACGAAGGGTTGAACTCAGTCTGTAGCAATGTTTAAATGTTTAGGTAGGTGGCACATCCACATGAATATCAATATTCAAGGTTTCCCAGTTCAATATCACTTAAGGCATTAAACTATGTCTACCAACTTGCCTTTTTCCCATAGTTCATTTTAGTGCCATCTCTTCCCCAAGTAAGCCATGCAAATAAACCTGGCTATCCACATCATGTAAAAGAAAATATAATTCGCCAGACCAAGCCACCATCTTCCATTGCTCCATGGTCTAGATCTGATGCACCCATGTCTGATGTAGTTTTTTTTAATTCTGGCAGTGGACAGAGGCCAGCAGTAGCACTCTGACTGGTCTTTGACTACACAGCCTCAGAGGCTACCAGATATGATGTAATTTTAGTTCTGTCACCTATTCATCATAGCCAGAAATAACACTCTTAGAAATTTCTACTACTGTACTATAGCTCTTCGCGGGGAATGGATCAGGCAGCTAGACTTCATTCCCCACATACATCAATGCCATGATCCTGTCATTGGTTCACCAGTTGTCCATTGGGCCATTTTTGGTAGTTACTAACTGATGCATACCAGGATCACTTCACAAGACGCTCTGACTCATTTGTCTAACCATTTGAATTTAGTCCTTGTCAAAGTTGCTCACATCCTTACAGTTGTCCATTTTCCTGCTTCCAACACATCAACTTCGAAAATTGTCTGTACATTCATTAGCTAATACAGTCCCTGACAGAAGTTCTGTCGCTTATCCATGTTGTGGAAACCAATGCTTATATCAAGACTTAAATTCATCCATTGGTTTTAGGAATGACTCCATGCAAAGATGCAAATCCTCCCAAATGAGGTTTTGGTAACGAAAAATTTATTTGCTTCACTGCTGAAATTATTGATCATTATTAAGGAACACAGAAAGGTTCAGTTTTTGTCAAGACAAAAAAGTTTTGTCGCCCAAGAAAGTAATGTGAAAAATCAAACAAATAATTAACTTCAATACAAAGATATGTTTCATAACATTGTGTGAATGAGTTGTAATGTGCATTAGAGCCATATTTGAATATTTTGTTGTGATTCCATGAGCTTGGAAGGACTTGCATCCATGTGTTTTGAAATATGATTAATACAATTTATTGATGAAGGGACATTCAGGAATAGCAAAGAATTGCAGTCTTACATGCCTCCCAGAGTTCGTCATAGACTCTTTGGTTTTGTTTCCTCCAAGCTTCATCTTTTATCCTACCCCAAAACATGCTTCAATGATGTTCATGTCTTGTGGACTGGGCGCTGGCCAGTCCTGGAGCACCTTGATACTTCTTTGCCTTGTGTGAACTTTGATGTAGAGTTGGATGTATGAAATGTAGCACCATCTGCTGCAAAAATTTGACCCCTTTTATGATAGGGAAATGTAAGAAGTAGCTAAAAACGTCTGATATTTTGGCTAATTGATATTGCCTTCCACCTTGCAAATATTCCCACCCCAGACATGATCTTTTCCACACCAAACTTAAACTGTTTTCTGGGTGTATCTTGGATCCATACGGGGTTCAGTAGGTCTCCGCACTATTTGTAGCAGGCTGTGGCTGTATTCAACTAATGATTCATCTGAGAAATCCATCTTCTGCCCACTTTCCAGCGTCATCCGTTTAGCAGGCTGGGGCCTAGGCAATGCCACACGGTTTTTTAATTGACCTTTTGTTAAGTGCTGGCTTTCTGGGCACATGATTGACCTTGGAGCCATTTCGAGATTAGAATCCTATAACTGTTCTCGTTGACACAGGGGGACTTGAGGTGTACCAGGCCTGTTAGAAGCTGTGATGAGTGGAAGAGGGCTGGCTCTCTTAATTGTGGAACCAATCAAAAACGTTCTCTCCCGAGCAGTTGTATTGCGGGGGTATGACGGAACTGGGCTTGTCAAAAACATCTCAGTCTCTGTCAAATCTTTTTTATTCTTTGTACTTGATTGCTGAAGACACATTAAAGGTGCAGCACTCTATGCCGTGGATCTGGTCTTCAGCCTTTGATAATCAAGGCTGTTGGTGCAGGGTGGATTTTTGGAATGTTGGTCAGAGGTTCAAGTTGCAGTTCACAGTGGAAGGTCTGGGGTGCTGCAGTTTCTTTTTATACACACCCACTAATTAACCAATTCCAATTAGTGCAGCACAGGTGAGGCTTGTAAACTCTAGGATGGAGTGCACATAACATGACAAGGCGACAAAACTTTTGTCTTGCCAAAAAATCTAGTGTTCGGTGTTCCTTAAATGATCAATATTTCAGCAGTGAAGCAAATTTATTTTCGTTAAAAAAACATCATTTGGGAGGGTGTCTGCCTTCAAATGAGTCATTCCTAAAACCAATGGATGAATTTTAAGTCAGGTTATAAGCTTTGGTTTCCACAACATGGATAAGCAACAGAACTTCTGTCAGGTACTGTACATCCCATCCTTTGATAGGTGTCATGGCTGTGAAATAATCAATGATTAATCACTTAACCAATTTCATTGTTATAGCTGATCGGTGTGATATCAATAGATATAGATAGATAGATAGATAGATACATACATAGATAGAGACACAGATACCCCCATTTAGCGCAGGGACCCACTTAATAGAGGTCGCCGCGACGTGGGCAAGTGGGCTATACGTTTTGCGCAAAAAGTATTACTAAAGAACTCCTGTTCGTTTTTTATATGTTTTGTGGAAGCATTAGATAAACGTTATAGCTGTAAGGATGTGCGGTCTACGCTTTCTTCCTTCCATGTTTGTATACAGATAGGATAGTAGGGTGGGGGGAATAGGATAGATAGATAATGTTCACATGCGTTTCTATAATTTGCTTTCCTGAATTCTAAAAGTGTCCTCCACTCAAACAGAGAAGGATTGCAGAAAATTACCCAAGTACTCAATGAGTTGTGGAAGAACAGATTCCCCAGATAAGGGATTGCAAATGTTGGTATATTTAAAAGTAAAATGCCCACATCCTGAGGTAAATCATTCATATCACCATTCTACATTGTAATTTACAAGATATGTTGTTGCACTTCCATGTCTTACAGTTATTTAAATAGCTACGCTATGTTTTAAAAAGTGAGTTTAAGTGAGAGATCTGATGAGCTATACCATTTACATCCCATACCACAATGCCGCTGTCTGCATTCATTACATGGTGTAAGTGTCTGAATGCTGCTGGACATGACTCTTTGAAGTAAGAATCAATTAAGCACAGTTTGGAAGACTAAGCTCTGTAATTTAATATTTATGATGTGTATAAGCCTATATACTTCTATGCCAGAAGTTTTGGTATTTCAAGAAAGCTATAGTTCAGTTATGAAGGGAAAAACATACTGACTGAGCTGCACAAATTACTTTGAAGGTAAAACCAAAATTTTAGGTCAAAAGGAGTAAGAGTCAATTGTAACGTCACATTTAGATCTAGATATGTCCATATTGTGCAGTAAATATACACAAAAAATACATTTCGGGCAGCACAATGATGCCAAAATGTAATCCATGTGTATTTCAAACTAAACAAGATTTTTTATGTTACATGTTCCAGCTGTGTTCAAACAATACATCCTCTACTAGTAATATTTTAATGAGGTTATTGACATAATAAATCACTAAAAATGGGTTCACATTACCTTGGTCTTCGAAATGCTAACCCGTACTGTTGACAAGCCAAGCCGACAGTTGGAGTGTACACAATAGGCATGAATCTTTCAATGTCAGACGTCAAAACTTTGTAGAAAAGCTTCTCATTTCGATCCTGAAGACCCATAAGCAAAATATACCTGGAAAATGCAAAACAGATATGAAATAAAAAATCCTATTCTAAGACTTTTACATTTAATTTACCCAAAGAAAATTTAACTTACATATTGCTGTCATAAAGGCGCTTTACCAATTCAGATTGGGAAACTGTAGTGCATGGTCACTTTTCATTGTAAAATAGTTAGACAGTGTAGGGTAAAACACAGGGGTCAATTATATTGTCTTGGAACCATTAGGCATAGGAGGTAAATATCAAATGTAAAAATACAAGATAAAGTAGTGCGTTTTTAGATACACACTGGCCACTAAAGTTACAATGAAGATAAATTTTTTTTAAAAAATGAAATGCCCTTATATGTTGAATGTGGTTTCAACATACAATGTCCCAGACACTAATCCAGCCAAATATCATGAACATTGTTCTTGTAAAACCTCTGTTTTAGTGAAGAGCATGCACTGATTTGTATTCTAGGAGCACCGCTCTACAGTACAGTCCTGTGTCAGGATGAGTGGCTCCTTTGTGCACCAGGTGAAAGCGGCTTCATTTTCTTTTTTTCTGGTACATTATGTATAAAGTACATGACTCCATAAAGCTCCTGTCCTCATAGAAAGTGGTTTCAGATTCCAGCAGTTCTTTCTAACTGTTAGGACTTGCTTTTTCTGCATTATTATTTGCTTTATTTTCTTTAATCTTCATGTTGCATTATGTTGGGGTCACATTTTGGGGTCTGAGAACAGATTACCAATTTCCCATAGAGTTATATTTCGAATACATGGTTCTTTTTTATTGTGCGACTTGCTCTGTCGGGACGCCCTCCCGGGCCCTCGGGGGGTTTTAGCTCTGGAATCCCTCTTTGGTAAAACGGAGGCAATCCCAAAACAGGCTTCAGTTTTGAAATGGTCAACCGCTTTATTGAGGACAGTTTTCAGGCAACAAAAACACAAATAAAAATCCCCGGAGTCAAACCACTAAAATAAACATTAATGAGTCCTTCACTTTAAAATGGCCTTTGCCTACCCCCCAGCACCACAATTTCCACAGTACTTCTCAGTGGTATAATTTTGGCTTTTCCCCAAAACCTCCGGGGGCCCGGCTCTCTCCCCGTTCCCTTTTCTATCACCAATGAGGGGTTTTTTGAACAGCCCCCCGATTCCCGTGTAGGTGGCCTTTAATAGGTTTTCAAGTTGCACCCCAATTTTTTGGGGTGGAACCCGAAGACTGGAAAAAATAGGAACAACCACCCCCCCATTGAGTTTGTTCCAGGAAAGGGCCCGCCCTTTAAAGGCTGGACATTAGCCATGTATTTTATTAAAGGGGCAGCACCCTAATGTGCTGACCGGCAAAACCTGGCTTCCCCCCGAGACCAGGGGTCTTTGGGGGGCGGACGGCACTTAGTGGCCCGAACCCTGCGGGCCCGCCTTTTGGTCGGGTCGGCCCCATATAAATTTCCCCCCCCTTGCAAAAGGCCGCAGGTCTTTTTCACTTTGTTTCAAACCCTTTTTCCAGGGTCCCAAAAAAAAACCCCACAAAAATGGAGCCATTCACCCAAATTTCCCGTGGGCTCTGCACCCCGTCAGGGCGGGGCACCAAAATTTTTCCTTGGGGACCTTTCCATCAATTTTTTTTTCCCCCTGACCCCTAGCTCTGGGGGCTGTAACACCCCCATGAGAGCCAGAATTCCCCCCTTTACATTGTTTGGGGGGAACCCACAAATTTTACTGCCACTCACATACCCAGAGGCGCAAAAACCCCATGCACCAGGGGAGTTGCTATGGTCCTAAAAATCTCCGGGGGCTCGGGCCCCTTTGTGTTTTTTGGGTAGAGCTGGGTTCACACCGACATTTTTCGCCGTCTCATTGTGAACCTGCGGAGTTTTTTTATACAGAGACAAAAACATTGTTCGTTCCTCCCGTCACTAATTTCTGAAACATTTAACTACACTGATACCGTCCCATCTCCTAAGCTGTCACTGTAACAGTAAAAATCATAACTAGACAAACTTTACCTTTTTCAGAACTTCTCACCTTCATATGGACAATACCCCACTTAACCAGTCACCAAAAAATTACCAACCTACACATTGGAGCTATATAACCCCCGGACGAGTGATTGTATACTAAAACCCTCCTCTCAAAAACCAAAGAAACCAACCGAAACTATTACTACTTAAGGCTCAAATCAATCTTGCCAGACCCTGACCAAACGCGACCAACACATGTGTCCATAGCTGTACTCAGGCTCTGATTACATATACCAACAGCCATTAGGGACCAAGATCCAGTGGTAGACTACCCAAGTGTACACAGTCGCTCCGTGGGACTAGTATATTACACCATACAGTGACCCTGATCAGTAGGTAGATAACTAGTTGATATGTAGACTCTGCAGAATGAAATATAAGTGATTACTCTGCAGTTACATTTAGTCAAAATCATCGGAGACGTCTTTTTCTGATCACGCGGTCGCTTACACTTTCCCTTTTCTTCTCATCCGGTTCATACCTTCATGCTGTTTGCCTTCCGGGCCTATATTGTCCCTGAGCGATTTGGACACAAATATCTTAGGAATCATCACATTTCACACCAGCTAACATCCCCTTAATTATATGTGTTTTATAGCAGTCCCCTCTGGTTAGGTATATAGGGGCCTGAGCAGTATATGGTGGCCACAGGCAGGTATATGGGCGCCACAGGAGGTATATGGGGCCTCACAGGCAGTATATAGGGGGGCAAAGGCGAGTATATAGGGGGCGGGCAAAGGCAGTATATAGGGGCACATGCAGGCTATTTATGGGGCATGAGGCAGTATTAGGGGACCACAGTGCAGGTATATGGGTGCCCACCAAACGGCAAGGTTTTTGGGGCCACTGAGGCCAGTCATATGGGGCCACCCCCACAGGCAGTATTAGGGCACAACAAGAAGTTAATATATGGGGCACTGAGGACAGTATATGGGGGAACCAGGAAGTATTTGGGGGCCACAGGCAGGTTATTACGGGGCTCAGGGCAGGGTATATAGGGCAACAGGCAGGCCGTATGGGGGCCAACCTGGCAGGCATCTATAGGCGCGGCACAGGCAGTTTATAGAGGGCACAGGCAAGGTAATACTAGGGGCAATGAGGCAGTATCTATATGGGGCCTACTGGACAGTATCATAGGGGTCCACAAGAGGATATAGGGGCACTGAGGAAGTTTATGGGGGAACAGGATGTATATGGGGCCACTAGGCAGGTAATATAGGGGGCACACAGGCAGGTGTATAGGGCACAAGCAGGGCGTTATAGGGGCCACAGGCAGGCGATGTCTCTATGGGGGACACACGGCAGGCATTATAGGGCACACAGGCAGGCATTATAGTGGCCACCAGGCAAGGGATTATGGGGGCCACTTGGCAGGGATTATAAGGGCCACAGGCAGGACATTATAGCGGGCACAGACAGGGCACTATGGTGGACACACGGGCAGTATATGGGTGCCACAGGATGGCAATATCATAGGGGCACAGACAGGGATATGGGAGGCCTAAAGGCGGGGATTAATGGGGGCCAAGACAGTCAGGCTCTGATATGCGCGGCAAACAGGGAGGCAGGGACTATGGGGGGGCCAAAGGCAGGGCGATAGGGGGCCCACAGGCGGCATTATAGGGGCACTTGAAGGAGGGTAAATGCATTAAAAATAAAACAACATTAATACTCAACCTTTACTCCCCCGGCGAGCGCCGGCTCTATCTTCTGTCCTCATTCAGCACGCGCTCCTCGGCAGCCTACCTCGGCGCGACCGACAGGCCTATGACGCGCTGTGCTCCCGAGGTCAGGCAGAGTGCGATGACATAACTTCATCGCGACGCTGCGGGCTGAGGCGCACGGACGGCACGCGGGGGGCCGCCGGAGTCCTCAGCGCTGTCGAGGACCCCGGCGGCCCCGCTGTGTCGTGGACATGCGGGTCCGACACTGTCTGCGGGGCAGGGGACCCCACACGCGCTCGATCTCTGACTCCGCAGAAGCCGCAGCTGCATGTGAGTCCAGAGACCACGCACATGGCAGTGAAGGGGCCCCAGTCGGGTGATCCAGCACAGGGCAGAGGGCCTGGAGCCCGGGAGACTCGGGGCAACATGGGGTTTTATTCGGGGCCCCCGCAGCCCCGAATACAAACCAGACTCAACGACGACCCATGCCATGCACGCTCTATGAAACAAGTATGCTTACCATCATGCCAGCCCCCTGCTGACATTTTATATGGGGTTACCACTGACAACCGCCTAGGATCTTTCGTCCAGTATACTTAGAAGGACTCTTCAATATTGTCTAGAAAACTCCTTCTTTCTCACTTGAATATCCCTAGGGTTGACAGCACCCATTCCTCCCCTGCTATGGTCTAGCAGCTCACTTTTCACCATTCACACATGGGAGAGATTATCTTGGGTCATCACCGCTAGGCAACCTAACCATCTCAGTAGTATTCTCCTTCTCAGAAAAGATTACTTTTAATACTTGTAATGGTAATTCAGCCAAACCTGCTCAGTATACAGACACCAACCTCATCACTTATGTCAGGTTTTACCCATTACAGAGAGCGGCAGACATCAAGAGCTCTCCTAAAAACGATGTTTCAGACATTTACTGCTCGGCACCTTCATTAACCTGTCTGGTGGACACAAATTTCCCCTCGTGGCACACGTCTCTCATTGTGCTCCTTATTGCAGCGGATCTCCTGCCCTGCATACGCTTTGGAGATGTTTTTTCACATCTCCGTAACAAAACTGCTAGGGGAATAAACTCTCAGTATCCCTGCTAGTTATATCCTGGGCACTGCTGAGAACATCCGCATTTAGCGAAACCTATGACTGTTTTCCTCAGCTCTGGTTACTGGAATTTCCATTACACATCTGGGGTTCCAACAAAACTGAACTGCCCTCACCTAGCGCCTGAGCAACCCCTCTTTGAGGGCTGTAGCAGCTCCACACTTTTGGAATCACTTCCATCGCTACAGTCCTTGTGACTACTGCAGTAAAAGCTACTGAAATGCAGCAAATCTTGCTGCACATGCACTCAAGCGCTGCATCTAAAAGGGGAATTCCAGCATGACCATTCTCTTCATTCCTGCAGTTATCACTATTATGGTTTCTCCCATCAACGATTCCAACTTCTCATGTAATACACTGATAAGGGCTGCACACATAAATATGCCTTGGCACAAGTTTTCATTGAACAATGTTTTTCCACTTCATTCCCATTATGAAATAGTGACTCTTCACGAGTGGTGTTTCCCCATGGCTCTATATCCAGTAATAATTCAAACTACCTAGTATCCCAACCCATACTCGAAGAAGCCTGAGCTATCACATTCATGGCGTTGCATAAATCACTTTCAGGAAAACACCCGCTGTTGAAGTTCCCGATCCTAAGAAATATGCAACAAATCTGACTGGGTTCAAACTGGATCAGAAACCATAAACTGCTGGCTATCCATCCCAGGACACACATCTCACCTGTGCTAATCGGGCTGCCTCCCATTTGACTCTTGAGGGCAAATAGGAGATAATTCCCCTTTTCCTGCTATGCCTCGCAAGATTCTATAGCATCTGTTCACCACACATTGCATTTCTTCCACAAACAGCAATGAACTCCAGAGGCAGGACATGAGCTGCCTTCATTCACAGGCAGTAGCTGCAGCACTCTAGCATGCTTTCAACTACTCATGTTAGTAACTAGAGCTTGGCCTTGTGATACAGCTACATCTCCTAGCCGGCTGTGTGACATAGCTGTTGGTTATCATGTACATTTAACCAGTTGTAGCGTCTGTAATTGGCACAGCATTTATGCACAGGACAGAAACATTGGAATTGTCCTCTCACCCAGGCAAAACTGCAGGTAACCTACTAAGTCCTTCAAGACTTCACAAGTCCCAATCTTTTCACAGATCCACCTCCATCAGGACTCTTCTCAAGGCATGGCAGTGTGTCTGGGCCTCCACTTTGCCCATCCTGGTAACCGCATACATCCTGGACTTGATAGTCTCAAAACCCGTCTCATAAATAACAGGAACAGTCTTACCGGGTCTGATGTCTGAGCAGTATGGCCTCTCCTGCTGTACTGTTCATACCAGCCATGGGTTAGGGGCTCCCAGACACCTGTGACTCAGGGTCCATGCGGGCCTGCTAACTATCCGGCACTTTTCCTGAGAGGGCAGTTAGGAGCTCATTCTGCTGCTCCTTTCGGCACCTACAAATTGGCTCCCTCTGCTGGGCGGTGACAGGTCGCCCGGTCGGTGCAGGGCTGTCTGCTGATTGAAGGCTGCCGTTTGCCAGTACGGCAACGGCAGCAATGCCAGGTCCACACTCTGGCACTTGGCCTCTCCAGACACTGGACCCACGCTTTCCCGGAATAAAAGGCCTCTCGGCCTCAGGAATATCCCCCTCATGCAGTCGTACATCGTTGGTTGCCATCAGGCAACACGACATAACTTGTTACTTCTGCAATCATTCAGTACGCCAACAGTTCATGGTTAACCCCATAATGCCAGAAAATTCTGCGACTTTTATTTTGGGGTAGTCTTTAGTGTTCCATGACAGTGAAATGTCGCACCAGTAACACCCTCTGGGGGTCTTGTCCGGTCAGATTATGGGCGCCAAGGACATCAGGCCCACCTGCTCTGCAGGTAGCTTCTCGACTGACGTCTACTTGCTCAAAAGCGCAAGGAAGGCCTCCACGGCTTCCCCTGCGGCAATCTTCCACATCGCTCCCCCTCCGCACCGCACTTAGGTCCCTCGCAAGTCCTCCTCTGCAAGCAATTCATCTGTGAACAGCCTCTTCTGCTGGTCCCTCTTCAAGCTGTGCCTGGCAGCCTTAAATGGGCTACTCTCTTCTGGTCCACACACAAGTTCATGGCCCGGAAGTTTTCTATTTATCTTCGAGATGCTGGGCTCTTTACGCTGTGCCCACAGTTTTGGCTCATCTTCCTGCTGCTGGGCAGTCATTTGCTCCAACTGAGGAAGCAGCTCCTCCATGGTTAGTTTTTTTTTTCTTTTTTAAAGCCGCTGCTCAAAAGGCTATCTTAACTGCACCACTTCGTGCCAACACTCTCCACACTTTGGTTGTGCCACAACTTATAGCCGCATCCTCACCATTATGTGACGACTTGCTCTCGTACGGGACGCCCATCCTGAGCGTCTTGGGTGTTTTAGATCATGGAATCGCGTATTTGGTAAAACGGATGGCACTCCGACACAGAGGCTTCAGATTGACAATGGCCTCAACCCTGGATTTTTTGTGGCATAGATATACAGGTAACAAAAACTCAAATAAAAAATCATCGGGCGTCAAGCTACTAAACTAACATCAAATGAGTACCATCACTAACATGGCCTCATGCTACCGCACAGCACCACATAACACAGTACTTCTCAGTGTATAATAGGACTTTCTCTCAAGCCTACGGGGGCCAGAGCTCTCTCACCAGCTCCTTTGCTACTCACCACTGCCGGAGTAGCAGAAACACCGCCCCCCCTGATCTCCTCGTAGTTGGAGGCCTTTAATTAGGTGATCCAGTTGCATCCCACAATACCTGGGCTGGAACCAGAGACTGGAAAAGTGGGATCAACCACCACACCCATCTGCAGTTGTTCCGGGCCCAAAGGCCAGCCCCTTAATGGCCTGGGGACATTAGCCATGCTATGTATAAGAGTCAGCACCCCTAATGCTAGCTCGACCGGACAACTACCTGGCTTGCCCACACCGAGACCAGGCTCTCAGTGGAACGTACGACTACCTGCAGTGCAGATACCATGCGACCTGACTATGGATCGCCTCGAACCAAAAAACTATATATCATATATATAAGATACCTATATAATATAATACTATATATATATATATATATATATATAATATAATATATATTTATATATATGTATTCAATAGATTTACATAGATAGTTCATAGATTCATGTTTCTGCATAAGGGAGGGACCTCGCTTCTCCAGGGTGTCGCAAGTCGGAGACTGCTGCAAATTAGCACCGAGGACTGGTTCTCGGCTTGGGGAAAAGCCATCTATTTGTAGGTCACTGATGATATGTTACTGACACTTACAGTAGCAGCTAGAATAGCTGCTAGACAGCTATGTATGTTTTTTTTTTTTTGTAACAGCTATAGTGTTGGGTGGAAGGTTGTTTCCACGGTCCAGGACTGGCTTTGTACAGGTCTCTGGAGGCCTATAAAAGCCTAGTACTGCAGGTGTCCAATGGAGCGTGGTCTGCTGGAACGACTGTTGAGTCTACATATACATATGTCCCAGGAGTCCCCAACCTCATTCCACAAAGACAACAAAGAACTAAAATAATTCTCTGTCTTTGACTTGACATAACTTGTAGGGCCACGCCGATACTGTCCTTCTGCTAAGAGAAGGGAACATTTACTAGGAACTTATGTAGAGCAAGTGAATGACTCTTTTTATGGTTGGGCATAAGAGCAGTGTCATGGGCAGGTAGGTGGATCCACAGGATCAGCCGCGAGAGTTGTCATTAACCATGCCAGGAAGTGGAATCCAAAAAATACCTGGTTTTTACCAAAGCCCACTGCAAGGCAGAATGGTCTTGGCTGCGGGAAACTCACAGGTTGCTACTCCTGATGTGGTCACTTGTGATGACAGCTGAGCTGCCACCAAGGTACTGAGGGCCAGGCAGAGACATGGTCGTGATATGGGCATTTGTTCAGGAAAGACAGCGTTCTAGCCCCGGTCCGAGACAATTTGCTGAGGGAGTCCATGCAGACGAAACACATGAAGGATGATCAGTTCGCCAGGCGGGAGAGCGGATGGCAGGGGCCTGGCAATTGGGACGAAATGCGCAATTTTGTGTGAAAAATGCAGGATCCGTAATCACCCAACTAATGTAGTTGCCAGACGAGGAGGGTCGTGTCAGTTATGAAGTCCATGGGAAAACGTTGGACCAGGGTTGAGTTGGAATGGAAGTGGCTGTGGTTGTAGGAACCCTGTAGGCCTTGTGGCGTGGCGTATTGTTTGCAGGGCACAGGAGTCAACAAGACGAAAACAAAGTCTTTAACGTCCTTTTCCAGCCTAGGGCCTCAATAGAACCGGGATGCAGATGGAAGGTTCTTTGGGCGCAGGGTTGGCCAGCCACAATGAGCAATGTATCCAATTTTAAGTACATCTTGCGGATAGCAGGGCGCACATAAAGATTCCCAGGGGAACACTTCGGAGGTCCTACTGGACGCTGCCAGAGATGGACGTTCTGGCGGAATTTATGTGTTTACAGGATAGTATCTTCACCTCACCTCGTCAGGAGTACTCGGACCCCCGTCCATATGAGGGCGTCAGCTCCCTAATATTCTTCTCAGAGGCACGGGAAGGAAATGGATCTGGATATCAGAACCGCGGAAAATGAAAGGACCGCAGACCACCTAGCCTGGCAGTGGGTTATGTCTGCTGAGCCCGTCTGAAGATATGATGGTTTTTGTGCGTCACTCGAGTAGATTTCGGATGGGAAAATGGGCGCCCTCAGCAGATAACGCACTCCTCCAGGGCCCAGATTTATGGCCAGTAGCTCCCTCGTTGCCATCGTTGACTGTAATTCCTCTCGGCCGACGATATCGTCTTGGAGAATGAAGCGCATGTTACAGTCTTAACCAGTGGACCCTTTTTGCATAAGAACTGCTCAGGCTCCCACGTGGGGCATCCACTTCCCCAGCGTGAAGGGTTCCGCGGATCCGGCGTGCAAGGATGATCCGTAAGAAGGCGGACTTGAGCTTCGAAAACCCTCTTCGCCGACACCAGCTGCGGGATTGGCTTTTTTCTGGTGAGGCCACTATCGGAGCCACCCATAGGAAGTGAGGGATGACTGGCATAGTAGTTGCAGAAGCCAAGAAGGTGGATAGCCCGCAGGCCGACTGGCGTGGCCACTGCAATACGGCTGACATTTGCTGGCCATCTGTAGGCCTTGGTCAGAGATGACGTACCCCAGAAAGGAGGCAGTCTGTGGAAGGGGGGGCACTCCCTAGCTTGGCTACAAAGGTTCTCCCGGAGACCTTCGTACAAACAAGGGCTGGGGGGTGTCTCGAGTAGGGAGTACACCAGGATGTCATCAGTAGACCACCACCAGGTGTAAGGAGGTCCCTGAAGACGTCTTCACGAGCTCCTGAAGACGCGGGCGCATTGCACAGTCCGAAGGCATCACCGTACTCAAGTGCCCATCCCTGGTGTGAAGGCCGTTTTTCCATTCATGCCCCTTGCGGATTCGGCCAAGTTGTGGGCCCCCTCTCAGATCCAACTTGGAGAAAATCTTGGCGCCCTGCAAGCGATCAAACAGTTCAGTGATCAGCGGCAATGGATAACGGTTCTTTATCATGATCTTGTTCAAGCCCTGGTATTCTATGCAGGGCCGCAAGGTACCGTCTTTCTTCTTCACGAAAAAGAACCCCGCGCCAGAGGGAGGCGAGGACTTTCGGATGAACCCCTTCCGGAGATTCTCCTAGATGTACTCGGACATGGCTTGGGTCTCAGGAACCGACAGTGGGTAGACTCGGCCCCAGGGAGGACTGGTACCCGGCAGTAAGTCGATTGGGCAATCGTATGGACGATGCGGAGGAAGACTCTCAGCTTGCCTCTCAGAGAACACATCGGAGACCAGACACTGGTCTGGGGCAGAGGAATGAGCCGGGGCTGAGGGAGTGCAACATGGGCGCATGGTGAAACATGTGGCTGACATGGTGATTGGCAATCGACTGGCAATTATCATATATAGCGGCATATGTTCTGTGATTGTCAGTTTATTTGCACCCTTTAGCTTTGGCATTTTTAAAGAGGGCTGCAAGGTTTGGAAGATATGCATATATTCTACAGAAACATAAAGCTATAATGAGAATTACCACTGAAATGGCACGTTGATGTTCACCTGTGATCTGTGGGGGCCTTTTGTGCTTACAATACATACATAGATTCATGAAGACAGCTTGGTTGTTTGACATATTCTCAGACACACGGACATTGTGCTTGTTCAGTCTGGCAATATTAAAGCCTGGTACAGTAAACCATTACCAACATTACATAAAAAAGTAATTCTTTAGAAAGCACCTGCTTAACATTAGAAACCATATTCAGCTATGTCAGCTCATCTGCCAATTACTAATATTTTTGCCAAGTTCTTAATAAACCACACAGCCTGGCTATTATAAACAATTCTTCATCACGTCAGTCTTAACACTGCCAAAACGCCTTCAGAAGAAGCCAAGTTATGATAGTTGTCTAGGTTTCTTGAGGACAATCAGTGGGAATTTCTTCTTTTGCCATCATTTGCAGAATTCAATTAACACACAGCAGCCACAAATTCCTGCAATGTGAGAATCAATATGACTGATCCAGGCATTCTTATCTTAGCTATTTCCATTAGTCGAAGTATTTCTGAGGCTCTGATATTATGCTTGTTCTGCCTTATTTTATGAGTAACGCTATCAAAAGGTTGTATAATTTGCCCTACCATGGATAATTTACTAGTGGTGGATCATCACTCTAAACCATAGACCCTGGGCTGTTCCCAAAACTGGGGCCTCCCTTTCCCACCACTACCCTGCCATATCATGTCTACAGTCATGTCTTTTTGTGCTCGCAAGTTAAATACTGGTAGATAGTAAAGTAAACTCTTGTTCAGCTTAGGGGCAGCTCACACAGCTTTTTAAACTACATCTGTGGAATCCCTCGGTGAAAAAAGTTACCCTGATAGATATTGCGATGTAGCCGCCACAGCTCCATGGAGATCAATGGAGCAAACATAGTCTTATGTAGATTAATTTTGCTCTGTCTACCAACGGTATACGCTTTCTCTGCGGGACTCAAAAAGCATAGTCTACCATTCTTTAAGTGCTGCAGAGCTGCTGGGAAATAGAACAAATAAAGTCTACATAGGATAATGTTTACTCTATTAATCTTTATGGAGCCATGGTTGCTACATCGTGTTATCCATCCAGGTAACTTTTTTTACGGTATCCAGACATGGTATAAAAGGCTCTGTGAACAGCCCTTTACAGGAATAAATTAACAACTAGGTATTACCATTCTCCTTGCCAAAGGAAGCCTGAAGTCCTAAAGAGGAGCCTGGGAGCTAGAACAATACGTGTTACCACCAATATATAATGGCTGATAATGAAAACAAAATGGCAGTGACCATTGTTCCCTACATGCCTTTTTTAGCTAGTGAGTAGGGCAATATGGCACATGAGCAGTGTTTCTTTTAAACTAGGTGATCCAAAGCAGCATATTGTAGTGGTATAACGCCAAATAGTGGTCACCTATAACCCATGGTAGGTAATGCATTTATAGATCCCTGGGGTCTAGGGCAGACAAGACGTAAAGGAAACCTGTAAGCATATTTTTGGGCCCCAAAGTGGTACCAGTAATTGTTTGTTGTGTTGCAGTAGGGGTGTTAAACAAGAATGGCTGGGCAGTATTAATGCACAGACATCCTGACGCCTATCATATCAGCAATGTCTCTAGCTCTTTGATCTTAAACAGCTTATAGTATACCCATATTGCGAGAGCAGAGAATAGTTTTTTTTATCATAGTGAGGCAGCTCTTTGGGCAGCTGTAGACACCTTTGGAAACAAATGGAGCTCAACAATTTTGTACTACAGCTGATTTGGAAGGGTGGACAAAACTGTTCTTTAATGTCTGCAGCTATGACAATCTAGGTCAGTTAAAGGGTTAATGCTGTATCTCTAGTGGCTAGAGATACAGTGGCTAGAGAAAGTGTTACTGCCAGGATCCAGATGGGTCTTAGAAAGATCAGGGGGTTATTATGTGAATTCCTGGTGGTCTATGGCACAGATGGGTTAAATTACCCCCCCACCAGGCAGTCTGCGGTAGTTGTGGGCTTAATGTCAGCATCTCTGGATGTATAGGGCAGAGAAGGGGTTATTGTTTGTAACCTTAAAGTTTATTTCAGAAAAGGGGATAATTAATGCCTGTTGCACTGGTGGGTTAGTGCACTAAAAGAGTTAATGCCAGTATCTATAGTGGTCTAGGGCAGAGAAAGAGTTATTGATCAAATCCCTGAAACACCTGGTGGTCTGTGGCAGTGGAAGGGTTAATAACCAAATCACTGTTGGTCTAGAGTGGTTGAAGGGTCTTAAATACCTGGTTCCAGTAGTTACTTACTTCTCCTGGCTTCAGTGTTGTCCTGGCTGTCACTCTGCCAGGAAAGTTTGGTATCTAACTGGGGAGCTCAAGAATTCTACACAGGAGCAGACTTTTCCGGCCTCAGTGTTTAAAGAGGTTGTCCAGGTTATTTTTTTTTTTCAATAACCATTCCAGCGATGCAGCTGCACTAGTAAAATAAATAATATACATACTCTTCTTGCCACTTACCACCATTCCAGCACTGCAGCTGCTGGAAGTCTTCCCCAGTCTCTGTTAACATCTGGCAGCTGCAAACGCTGCACGACTGTGATATCAATAATCAGAAGTGAACAGGTCACGAACAGTAATGTCAAGGCAATAGCACATGATCGTGAAGTTGCCTATTGGCTGTAGTGATCATGTGCTGTTCGCACCAGCTCAATGTAAATGGAGTCTCGCAGCAGCAGCAGTGGTGGAATGGCAGGGGGAGTATAGTGGCAGGGTGAGTATAATTATTTTTTTTTATATTATATTTATAATTATATATTATATTTATAATTTATTTTTTTATATTTATTTTGTATATTTATATTTTATATTTATATTTTATATTTATTTTATTTATATTTTTTTATATATATATTAGGGATAAATTAGCATTAACTTGCTAAAAAAATGAAAATCATGCATCAGAAAACACTTGAAATGTATTGAATAAAAGCTCCATGAAGTCACACGACCCAAAAAATGAATAAACCGGATTAGATTACATGGAACTGTTAATCATAACTAAGCAGTTTGCTTGTTTTTTTGGTCCTGTCTTTATTGAGCTTTTCTTATACCTTCAATAAACTTCAAACTTAAAGGATGCTGGATTTTCATTGGTATAAATACACATTTGAAAAATATTTTTAAAGTGAAGCTATGCATTCAACTGATACTGGCCATAGAGTCAATGGTAAATGTAAAATCTATTTATATTTACAGTAATATAAAATCCTTGGAAAGCTGTGTACCAGTTGGTCTATTGCTGAGCGAAATTTTTATGGATTTTTAGGCCAGGATTTGGGAGTGACTGAAGTGTATATTTATATAGATATAAACATATGTTTGTACATAATAAACTCTGATCCCTATTGCTATCGGTGTATTTTCTATACACTGTGACGACTCACTCTCGTCCAGACACCATCTTGGACCATCCCCGGGTCGTTTAGCTCTGGTATTGCCGCTTTTGGTAAGTGGGCTGGAACTCCAATATATGTCACACAAGGGTTCTCTTTCTGGCCTCAGCCAGCTTTATTTCCTCTTCAGGCACAGGTTACATGAAACCAAACCAAAAAAATAAACAAAATCCTCGGCCGTCTGGCCACTAACTAAAACACAATAAAAGACCCTATCTATCGATGGTCTGGACCTAAGGTTCAGCACCATACACGCTGTACTCTCCCGGTACGGTGTCTGCTTCCCTCAAGCCTCCGGGGGCCAGAGCCTCTCTCCAGCTCCTCTGCTGCACTGCCAGCTAGCAGACCACACTCCCAGGATACCTGCAGTACCAGGCTTTTTATAGGCTACCAGGAACCTTCCAAAAGCCTGACCTGGAATGCGGGAACGGCCTCCCACCCAACGCTATGACCATCCCGGGAAAATCCAGCCCATAATAACCGCATAGCAGCCATGCTAGATACATGTGTCAGCAACGTACGGCTATTGACACCAAATAGCTGGTTTACCCCACCGAGACCAGGTCCTCGGTGGCGCATTGGCAGCAGGATACCTGCTGTACTCCTCCTACTGGCAGAAATCTGCGACCACCTAAGGTCGCTCTGCCACAACACCCACAGTTTATTTACTTAAATGAGTTTTCTAGTTCATTTAAAAATTAAATAATTAGCTACTGCTGCCCAGTAAAACAAAAAAGTTATACTCACCATCCTGCTGGCCTCCAGCACTGGGTCTCCCTGATCTTCAATGTACCCTCTGTTCTCTTCTGCTAAAGCAGTGGTGTCATATTCGGAAGAGAACAGGAGGTAAACAGAAGAATGGGGATAGCCAGCACTGGAATGTGAGAGAAAAAAGCTGACTATGATCGCATTTATTGTTTTGTTTTATTTTATTTCATTGGGGACCAGTAGTTTATTACCTATTATTTAGATGAATCAGACAACGCCTTTAATAATCTGTCACCATTTTACGGTTTAAGATATATGGATTAGCAAGCGTCACCAGCTCTATTCAAAGACGGTCAGCTACTAAGCAAACAGTGTAAGACCTGTAACATTCTACATGTATCAAGCTTGTTCACACAAACACCACTGTCCGGTAAGCAGAATAACTGTGAAGCGAGAACAAATATAAACTGGCTCAATGAACAAAGTGTACCATTGTGGAATGCTGAAATGACATAACACGTCTATACATCTTTTTACTGTGTAGAGATTTATTTGCAGTGTCTGTAGGTTCCAACAACTCTAGAAGACTGAACAGTATAAATGTAGGTAAAAAGTGAGACGAAAATATTGATACAGGTGTATACTAAAACTAAACAAATATAACATTTAATGAACTGTTATGAATCACAGGCCTCAGGTTAATTGGCCAAGACATTCACGACTTTTATTTGACAAAAAGAATTGCCTCATGTATAGGTCTGCTGGAATAACACTGCAGAGAGTATTGGCAAGGGCATCAGAGTTCTGTAAAATAGTATCAGACTACTACTATTCCATACATACATACATACACTGCATAAACACTCAACCAATCCTTAAAAATGAGAGGTTCTCCTCTTCTGTACTATATAAAATTCATAAACTGTTTGCTAGTTGGGGAGGGATTAAACCTTTGAAACCCTCTTCACCCTACCGATGATGTCACAAGCATCTGCCACGCAGCTGTGACGCTGCAGTCATCAGGAAGAGACTGCTCGCTGAGACCAGTGAATGGCTGTAGGATTATGTGAACGACGAACGTGACATCATTGCTGGCAAAACCAGCCGTGCTACTAGAATGAAGCGGGTTACAAAGGTGAGCTGCTTTTTAATTCTACTTTAGCCCAAGACTGTTTATCAGAATGCACAGCCCCTACAATGATAAAATATACATAGTTGAAACTAGCATCACCATTGACCATGTTTTTTGTATTAAAAGCATCATAAAAACAAGATAGGACGTAAGTACTGGTAAATGACAGCTACAGTTGTATCTGATGAGCTGCTATAGACAATTATTTAAATTTAGTTTTAAAGGGCCTAAAAATATTAATTGTACAATGGGCTGCAAAAGTATTCATACCCCTTTAACTATTCTTCATTTTAAAATGCAACAGCCACAAACCTAAATGTATCTTATGTGGTAGAGCAACACAAAGTAGTAAATATTTGTGAAATGTAAAGAAAATGATATCTGCATATGTGTGGCGTGCATATGTATTCAGCCCCCTGTACCTCTAAATAAAATCCAGTGGTACCAATTGTCTTTAGAAGTTACCTAATTAGTATGTATCATACATCTGCATGTAATTTATTCCCAGTATAGCTACAGCTGTTTTGTGACAACATCAGAGGTTTGTTAGAGAACATAAGTGAACAAACAGCATCATAAAAACCAAGGAATACAACAGACAGCTCAGATATAAAGTTGTGGCGAAGTGTATTGCAGGTTAAGGTTTAAAAAAAAAAAAAAAAAAATAGGCCAAACTCTAAACATCTCACAGAATACTGTTCAATCCATGATCTGTAAATAGAAGGAGGATGGCACAACTGCTAACCTATCGAGACATGGCCGTCCATCTAAACTGACAGCCCAGGCATCCATCTAAACTGACGGCCAAAGCACGAAAAGCACTAATTAGAAAAGCAAACAAGAGGCCCAGGGTCAGTCTGGAGGAGCTGCAGAGATCCACAGCTCAGGTGGGAGAATCTGAACACAGGAGACAACTAATAGGGTATGTTCACACGGCGTGTTCTGTCCGTGTGTTCATACTTTTATAGATGCGTGTTTGGATCCATGTTTCGGACCCTAAACAGACCCAAACGCATCTAAACAATGTACAATGTTATTTATGTTGCTTTCAATGTAAAAGATGCATCGGTGTTCAGACAAGTGATCGCCGATGCGTGTTTACTTGCTTTTTGGATGGCTTTTTTAGATCTGTCAAGAATTGACAGTCAATTTTGATCCAAAAGACTCAGTAGAATCCATTTAAAACTATGGGTGAACCCTTTGCGCAGCAAAAATGCATCCAAACTGACCAACGTTTTGGAGGGTTTTTTGGATCCGATGGCCCCAGCTTTTTTTGGATGCGATTTTCGGATCCAGAACAGATCCAAAAATCGGATCCAAAAACGCCGTGTGAACATACCCTTAGTTGTGACTCCATTTCTACATGAGGGAATATTAATACTAGACTGACAGCAAGTCTTTATATCTCATGTACACATGAAGATTTCAGTTTAGTTTATCTCCACTGTGTTACGTTGTAGGTATCATTGGTAACAAAGAATACATATGACAACCACTCAGTGGCACCGTGAGGGTACTCCTTGATCAAATGTTTTATAAAAGAGGCCCATTAATAGGGTGGCCCTAAAAAAGGTAAAGGCAAAAGGGAGGGCTGAGATGGGGCAACCTAATATCCCTTTAAAAATGCCCCTTTTTGTAATGGGAAAAAGGATACAGTAATTTCATGGAAATGTACAAGTCAATCATTCTAGTTTGTTCTGTTTGTCCTGCAGCCTGAAAAGGGTACCCATCTACAATTGATTTTCATATCAATAGGATATGCCATTAATGTTTCATAGGTAAAGATCCCATCTCTGGCTGTACTCTGAACTCTTATTGAAATGAAGCCACTTGTCCATTCTGCTGAGGATGTTTCAAGGGCCTGTCCTTGGTGGGATGGCTGGGTCCCAAAATGTGGGACACCACTCCTATCACCCCATTGATTGGCATATCATTATTGCATTCGCCATCAATGGGTGAGATGAGAGCAATATTGTTGGTTCTAGATTACAACAAGCATCCACCTTTAACCAGATCATTTAGTAGACTGATGTCGAAATTTAACAGATATACTGTAACTATGCTAGAATATCAATATCAATTGATACTGATGTAAACGTTCAATAATGTTATGCTACACCGAGTAGTAAAATCAAATATTAAACAGTAACATCGTTATCAGACAAGAATTCTGGTCTTCTAGAAATGATGTTTATTAACTGAATGATGGAGATGTAATACATTTAAGTTTCTCGCCATTTGGAGATTTCTGTTGGCAGTTAATGAATGAGATTGTTTTTTTTTTTTTACACAGACTGATAAAACCATCCAGAATCTGTGCAAGTTAAGACTTGCAATTGATTTATTGGTAACGTGGAGATATAATTTGTTTATTAGAAAACATCGATGATCAAACTAGTGCCAAATATGTTTACTGGAGATCAGGAGTATTGCCCTATAATAGATTAAATTGTAGAAATTGAAAGGTTAGTTTTATGCTATAATCTGTGATTCCTTGTTAGTTTGAAAAAATTTAAAAAAGTAATTCTTGCATGGCTTTTCTCCTCTGGGGAAATCCAAATGTATACTAATACCCTTAAAAAAAGAAACTAGCTGCCAGACCAAGTAAAAAGGGGGGGGACTTTTAACCCGGAAAGGGCCCAAAAATTTTCTAAAAATCTAAGTTTGGAAAAAGGGCCAAAAAAAACCCAATTGTTTCTCAACTAATATCACTAAAGTAAAAAAAAAATAATTTTATAATTTAAAACCCATATAAAATTAAATAAAATTAAAATTAAATAATATTAATTTTAAAATTTAAAACAATAAAATCCCAAAAACTAAAAAATTAAAAATTTATAACAAATGGGAAAATTAAATTTTTTTGATATTTAAAAATTTAAAATTTTTAAAAAAACATAAAAATAAAAAATTTAAAACCAATTTTTGCTTTTTACCCTAAAAACCCCTTCTGGTCGGGTATTTAAAAAAAGGGTTTGCTTTTTAATTTTCCCTTAAAACCACATCCAAAGAATAGAAATAAAAGAAAAACTGTTAGGGAAAAGCATGGGCAAATTTAATTAAAAAACTATTGTAGTAGTGTTTTTGCTTGGCGCAACACAAAAGCAGAGGACCAAAATGCCAGTTTTTTGCCGTTTTGTAAGGCTAAACAGGAAAATCCACAACCCGCACAATTTTGTGATTAAAATTGGCCCTTTCCCAAAAATTTTAACAACAAAATTTATATTCAAAATTCTGTAGCACAGAAGCATTGTGAAAAAAGTAGAAAGAAAAAACATTTTTAAAAAATTTGATTGACCCTTTAGAGTTTCCTTCCCTTGTCTATAGAGATTAAAGAAGTTTATTGGGGTAGAAATTTCACTGAAAAATTTTATTAAAAAATTTCAAACCCCAAATTTTTAATATTTTTTTTTTTTTAATTAAAAATCTTAGAAAAAACCTTTTTAAAAGCTGTAAATCAAAATGTTAATTTTTTGTTCAAACAAAATTTCAGGTCACTTTGGGGGCAGAATTTTTGGGTTTCTGTTTTTAAAAAATTTTTTTTTGAACTTTTATTAGTTTCCATTTTTTAAATTTTTCGTTTTTTTCTACATTAAAATTAAAAAATAATTTTTGAACTAATTGTTTATCGAGTGGATTTTTTTTTTCCCCGCTCTCACCCTTTTTTCTAAAAAAAGGCAATAGGGGCCCGCAACGACAGGGTTTCTTAAAACTTTTTGGTGCAACCAAAGCAAAATAGTTTCCTTTAACCCATGGTTTTTTTATTCACTTTACATGCTATTCGAGGGCCCGTTTTTCTTTTTACTTCTAGCCTGCTTTGATGTGGTTGTAATCACTGATAATGCTACAATATCTACTGAGAATGGGAAAATTTTTTGGTTGTATTGGGTTTTAAATTTTTTTAGATTTATTTTATTTAATAAAATTTAAAAATTTTTAAAAT
>JAODAL010039195.1:0-38271 GCA_025379985.1 Phyllomedusa bahiana
TGGGAACAGAGGGGGCATCTACCTGGCAACAGAGGGGGCATCTACCTGGCAAAAGAGGGGACAAATACCTGGCAACGATGGGGGCACTACCCCGGCCCAACAGATGGGGGGACTACTTGGTCTGGGGGCTAAACCCGGGTAACGAAGGGGGGAACCCACCTGGTAACAGATGGGGGGACAAAACCCGGCTAACAGATGGGGGCACAACCGGCTAACAGATTTGGGGGGACTACCCGGCTAACAATTGGGCAAACTACCCCGGCCCAAAAGAGGGGGGGCCCCTACCTGTAACAATGGGGGCACTACCTCAAACAAATTGGGGCACTACCTGGCAAAAAGGGGCAAATTAAACCCGGCAAACAATGGGGGCACTAAACCCGGCAAACAATGGGGGACCTACCTGGCTAAAAAATGGGGGCACCTACCCGGCTAACAATGGGGGCCCCCTACCTGGGGAAAAAAAGGGGCACCTACCCCGGCAACAATGGCGGCACCACCTGGGTAACAATGGGGGGACCAAACCTTTGGGTAACAAAGGGGGGGGATCTACCGGGGTAAAAAATTTGGCTCACCTGGGTACAGAGGGGCATCTACCCTTTGGGAAAAAGGGGCACTACCGGCCCGTAAGGGGGGAAATAACCGGGTTATGGGGCTACTACCTGCTATACGGGGAACTACCTGGCTTTCTTCCAAAGCCGTTAAGATTAGGTTTGGGGTTGGGGGGGTGGCTTTTTTGAAAGGGGGGTTGGGATACCGAAAAGATGGGCGGTCCATGCAAATTTTTTCCCGGCGCGCTTAAAAAACCGCCCCCCACTAAAGTCTCCTGCCCTTTTTTAAATTTTTAAAAAGTTGGCAACAAGAGGTAACAGGGTTTTGGTCAGAAAATGGGGGGGAGGGAGTGTGAATGTCAATAGGGGGGGCCAGGCCCGGGGGAAGATGAGGTTTCCCGCGTGTGTCCGTCCCGTGTGGGTGGATCCCGAATCCCTAGGGGAGGCCGAAGGAAAGGAAGCGAGAAAGGGGTTTGTTGGGAGCAGGGGGGTGTGCACAAATTTGGGGTGTTTTAAAAACTCCCATGACAATAGTGGGGGATGTCCCTTTGGGAAAAAAAGTGGAGAACCAAAGGGAAAAAGAAGGGTCGAGAAGGCAGGGCATAACCCCTTATTTTATGGGGGAAAGGGGGATTTTCACTGGTTTTTTTATTGGGGGGCCGTTTGGGTATCACGTTATTTTTTTTTTGGAGGCAAATGTGGATATCACTGTTTTTTATGGGACACCCGTGGAAACACTGTTATTATTATGGGGGCAAAAAGTGGATATCACTGTTTTAAATTTTTCAAGGGGGGACTGGGATATCCTGTTATTTTTATGGGGGGACTGTTGGGTATCACGTATTAATTTTTGGGGCACTGTGGATATCACTGTTGTTATTATTATGGGGGCACGTGGGTTAAACATGTTATTATCATGGGGGCACTGTGGAGAAACACTGGGTTTTTATTATGGGAGTATTTTGGTATAAAAAGTTATTATTATGGGGACCCTGTGGATATCACTGTTATTATTATGGGGGCACTGTGGGTATCACTGTTATTATTATGGGCCACTGGGATATCCCTGTTATTATTTAAGGGGAGCCCCTGGGGGTATCACTGTTGTTTTAAAATTTGGGGGACTGTTTAAAATCACTGTTTTTATTATTATGGGGGCCCCGTGAAATCAAATGTTTTTTTAAATTTTGGGGGCCCCTTTTGGATATCATTGTTTTTAAATTTTGGGAGCACTGGGATATCACGTTATTATTAAAGGAGCACTGTGGGTATCCTGTTATTATGGGGGGACGGGGGGAATCAAATGTTTTTTAATTTTGGGGCACTGTGGAATCACTTATTATGGGAGCACTTGGGGTATCACTGGTTTTTAAATTTTGGGACCTGTTTTAATCACTGTTATTATGATGGGAGCACTGTGGATATCACTGTTATTATGGGAGCACTGTGGATATCACAATAAATTTTTAAAGGGCGCATGTGGATATCACTGTTTTAATTTTGGGGGCACTGTGGATATCACTGTTTTTTATGGTGGCCAAATGTGGGGTATCACTGTTTTTTTATGGGGGGCAAATGGGGGATATCATTGGGTTTTTATTATGGGGGCACTGTGGATATCGCTTTTAAATTAAAATGGGAGCCCCCGGGATAACACTTTTTTTAATTAATTGGGGGCGGGAATACACCCGTTATTAAAATTTTTGGGGCCCGTGGATATCTCTGTTTTTTTATTTTGGGCAAATGGGGGAATCTCTGTTATTAATTTGGGCACTGTGATATCACTGTTTTTTAAAGGGGCACTGTGGATTTTCACTGTTATTATGGGGGGGCTGTGGATATCACTTTATTTTTAAAGGGGGACTGTGGGGTATCGCTGTTTTTATTTTGGGGGCACTGTGGATATCACTGTTATTATTTTGGGGGCACTGAGGATATCACTGTTATTATTAACGGGGGCACTGGGAAAAACACTGTTTTTAATTTTGGGGGGATGTGGAATCACTGTTAATATTAATGGGGGACGTGGATTTTTTTACTGGGGTTTTTAAAATTTTGGGGGGAAAAGGGGAAATCACTGTTTTTATTGGGGGCACTGTGGATATCCTGCTATTATTATGGGACAAATGTGGATAACACTGTTATTAAGGGGGGACTGTGGGTATCAAAATTTTTTATTATGGGGGCCCCCGGGGGATATACGTTATTATTATGGGGGGGGAAATGTGGTTTTTCACGCTATTAATTTTGGGGGCACTGTGGATATCCCTGTTATTATGGGAGCACTGTGGGAAAAAACAAATGTTTTAAAGGGGGCTCGTGGGTAACCGTTATTAGGGGAGCACTGGGATATCACTGTTATTATTAAGGGAGCACGTTGGGTATCACTGGGTTTTTATTATGGGAGCACGTGGATACCCTGTTTTTTTTATTTGGGGGGCTGTGGATATCACTTATTATTTTGGAGCACTGTGGGTATTTACTGTTTTTTATTATGGGGGAAATGGGGGATAACGCTTTTTATTATTATGGGGGGAAAGGGATATCCCCTGTTTTTTATGGGAGCACTGTGGATATCGCTGTTTTTTATTAAAGGGGGCACTGTGGATAATTCCCAAAATGTTTTTATTATGGGGCACGTTGGGTATCATTTTATTAAAGGGGGCACGGGATTAAAATGTTTTTTATTATGGGGGCACTATGGATATACCCGTTTTTATGGGGGCACTGAGGGAAAAAAATGTTTTTATTTTGGGAGCACTTTTGGGTATCACTTTTTTTATTATGGGGGCACTGTGGATATCACTGATATATTATGGAGCACTGTGGATAAAAAACCCTTTTTTATTTTGGGGGACTGTGGATAAACACTGTTTTTTAAATTAAAGGGCCCGTGGGGAAAACACTTTTATTATGAGGGCACTGAAAATCACTGTTATTATTTTGGAAACACTTTTGGATATCACTGGTTTTTATTAAGGGGGCACTGGTTTGGGTATCACTGTTATTATTAAAGGGGCACCGTGGATACAAATGTTATTACAAAAAGGGAAACCCTATTTGGGAAACAAAAGTTAAAAAAAAAAGGGGCACCCGTGGATATCCCCCTGTTATTATTATTTGGGGCACTGTTTAAAATCACTGTTTTTACTAAAAGGGGGCACTTTGGGTATCACTGTTATAACTATTGGGCACGTGGAAAACACGTTATTATTTGGGGGCCCCTGTGGATATCAAATTTTTTTTATTTTGGAGGGACTGGGGGATATCACTTTTTATTTGGAAGGGCCCGGGATAAACCAAAATGTTATTAAAAATGGGGGCCCGGGATTCCGTTTTTATTATGGGGGGGACTGTGGATATCACTGTTTTTATGGGAGCACTGGGATATCGCGTTATTAATTTTGGGGGGACTGTGGATATCACCCGGTTTTTTATTATGGGGCACTGTGGATATCACTTTTTATTGGGGCACTGGGGGATATAACTGTTTTTTATTATGGGAACACTATGGGTAACCTGTTTTTATGGGGGCACTGGGATAATTTACGTTATTAAAAAAAAAAAAAAAAAAAAAAATTTTAGCCCCGTGGATATCACTGTTTTTAAAAGGGGACTTTGGGTATCACTGATTTTTAAATTTTGGGACAAATGTGGATAACACTGTTATTAAATTTTGGGGGGACTGGGGGAAATCACTTTTTATTATTATGGAGGCACTGTGGATAAACTGTTTTTTAAAAAAAGGGAGCACTGTGGAAACACGTTATTAAAAAAAGGGGGGACGAGGAATCACGTTTTTATTATGGGAGAACTGTGGATATCACTGTTATTATTATGGGGGCACTGGGGGCGTCACATTATTAGGGGGGACTGTGGATACAAATGTTATTATTAAAGGAGCACTGAGGGTAAACACTGTTTTTAAGGGGGACTGTTGGGGTATCACTGTTTTTTATTATGGGGCCACTGGGATACAATGTTATTTTTTAAAGGGGGGACTGTGGGAAAAACACTTTTTTATTAAAGGGGGCACTGTGTATCACGTTATTTTTGGGGGCACTGAGGGTATACGTTTTTATTATGGGGGCACGTGGATATCATGGGTTTTTTTATGGGGCCTGTGGATTTTCACTGTTATTATTAGGAGGGACTTTTGTCATCATTTTGTTATTTAGGACCTTTTGTGGTCAAACCCTTGTTTTGGGACACTTTTTGTCATTTATTATGGGGGGAATGTTAAAAATCAAAATGCACCCCTTTCCCTTTTCCTTTCCAGGACATCTCCATCAGTCAGGACGTGCACCAGTTGGCTGACATCTATCTAAGTGTGCAGCCTCCATTAGACTCAGGACAGGTTTGAACCCCCCCCACAAAAAAAAAAGATGAAACAATAAAGTTGAAAAGGGGAAAAGTCAAGGAACGGTTGTGGATTTCATCAGCAGTAAAATCCGTAATGTGTGAATTTATCCTGAAGGTCCAGCAGGTCGGAGGGGACATGAAATCTAGGCCCTCACCACTGGGAGGTACAGCAGATTATTACACATCTGTGGCCCCAAATCTGCACCAGCAGACCCCACCCAGACATCGGACCCTCTTCATCCCCTCAAAAATTTCCCAATTGTGTTTCTGTCGCCTCCGTGACACGATCCATATTAAATATATTTTAAAAAAAAATACATGGAGGTCACATAATCCGAAAAGAGATTCTGAAAACGGTGATGATCTGAAGCAAACAGGAGCTCTGACTTTAGACCGGTTCATCTTTTGGGGTTAGTACTGGACTAAGCACTAGAAGAACATCCCACTGCAGAAGAAGACCCAAGCGCAGAAGAAGAGCTTACTCCAAATGAAGAGTTTAACGCCAGAAGAAGAGCTCATTCAACAAGACCCAACTCCAGGAGGATTTACTCCAGAGGTCATTCTAGAAGAACAGCTCACTGCAGGAGAAGACCTAAGTGCAGTAGAAGAACTTACTCCAGAGGTCATTCTAGAAGAACTTCAGGAGACCAAACAACACAAGAAAAGCTTTTTTCCAAAAAAAATTTTCACCAACAATACCCAACACCGGAGCAAATTTCCCCCCGGAGATCAATTTTAAAAAGAACATCCCACCTGCAGAAGAACAACCCCAAGTGCAGTAAAAAGGGAAATTAAATTCCCTAAGGTCCCTTCTAGAAGAACAGCTCAATGCAGGAGAAGACCTAAGTGCAGTAGAAGAACTTACTCCAGAGGTCGTTCAAAAAGAACTTCAGAAGACCTAACTACAAAAGAAAAGCTTACTCCAGAACAAAAGCTCACTCAACAATACCCAGATCCAGGAGCATTTACTCCAGAGGTCATTCTAGAAGAACATCCCACTGCAGATTAATTTATTCCAGAAAAAAAAAACTGACTCCCATAGTAATGCTAAAAGAAAAACAAAACTTATTCCAGAATGAGAACCTGCTCAAAAGGGCATTCTAAAGACCCCTCACTCCAATGAAGTCAACTGCAGAATAGCTGGCAGTAAATTGTCCTTCTCGTGGATTTCTTCTAAAACCTCCAATAAAGCGCCCTGGGTTGGTATTGTGAGTAAATTTTGTTTTTTGGAATAAGCTTTTCTTTAGCAGTTAGGTCTTCTTCTTCTAGAATGACCTCTGGAGTAAGTCTACTCAGCACTTGAGTATTTCCTCCTGGAGTGAGTTGTTCTTCTGGAATGACCTCTGGAGTAAATCCTCCTGGAGTTGGGTCTTGTTGAGTGAGCTCTTCTTCCGAAGTAAACTCTTCATTTGGAGCAAGTTCTTCTTCTGCACTTAGTTCTTCTTCTGCAGTGGGAAGTTCTTCTAGGATGACCTCTGGAGTAAATCCTCCTGGAGAGGAGTCTTGTTGAGTGAGCTCTTCCTCTGGAGTAAACTCTTCATTTGGAGTAAGTTCTTCTGCACTTAGGTCATCTTCTGCAGTGTGATGTTCTTCTAGAATGACCTTTAGAGCAAGTTCTTCTTCTACACTTAGGTTTTCAACTGGAGTGAGCTGTTCTAGAATGATCTCTGGAGTAAATCGTCCTGGAGTTGGGATCTTGTTGAGTGGGCTCTTCTCCTGGAGTAAACTCTTCATTTGGAGTAAGTTCTTCTGCACTTAGGTCTTCTTCTGCAGTGGGATGTTCTTCTAGAATGATCACCAATGTAAGTGCTCCTGGAGTTGGGTATTGTTGTGTGAGCTTTTGTTCTGGAATAAGCTTTTCTTTTGCAGTTAGGTCTTCTGAAGTTCTTCTAGAATGACCTCTGGAGTAAGTTCTTCTTCTGCACTTAGGTCTTCTCCTGGAGTGAGCGCTTTCTCTAGAATGACATCTGGAGTAAGTTCTCCAGGAGTTGGGTCTTGTTGAGTGAGCTCTTCTCCTGGAGTAAACTCCTCATTTGGAGTAAGCTCTTCTTCTGCACTTAGGTTTTCTTTTGCACTTAGGTTTTCTTCTGCAGTGGAGTGTTCCTACTAGAATGACCTTCTGGAGTAAATCCTCAAGCGTTGGGTCTTATTGACTGAGCTCTTCTCCTGGAGTAAACTCCTCATTTGGAGTAAGCTCTTCTTCTGCACTTAGCTTCTGCACTTAGGTTTTTTCTGCAGTGTGATGTTCTTCTAGAATGACCTTTGGAGTAAATCCTCCAAGCGTTGGGTCTTGTTGACTGAGCTCTTCTCCTGGAGTAAACTCTTCATTTGGAGTAAGTTCTTCTTCTGCACTTAGGTTTTCTCCTGGAGCGAGCTGTTCTAACAAACCTGAAGTAAACCTCTGAGTTGGCGTTGAGTGAGCTCTTCTCCTGGATGAACTCTTCATTTGAGTAGCGCTCTTCTGCACTAGCTTCTTCTCAGTGGATTTCTTCTAGAATGATCTCCAGGGTAAGTGCTCCTGGAGTTGGGTATTGTTGTGTGAGCTTTTGTTCTGGAATAAGCTTTTCTTTTGCAGTTAGGTCTTCTGAAGTTCTTCTAGAATGACCTCTGGATTAAGTTGTTCTTCTGCACTTAGGTCTTCTCCTGGAGCGAGCGCTTCCTCTAGAATGACCTCTGGAGTAAATCCTCCAGGAGTTGGGTCTTGTTGACTGAGCTCTTCTCCTGGAGTAAACTCTTCATTTGGAGTAAGTTCTTCTTCTGCACTTAGGTTTTCTCCTGGAGCGAGCCGTTCTAGAACAAACCCTGAAGTAAATCCTCCTGGAGTTGGGTCTTGTTGAGTGAGCTCTTCTCCTGGAGTGAACTCTTCCTCTAGAATGACCTCTGGAGTAAATCTTACAGGCGTTGGGTCTTGTTGACTGAGCTCTTCTCCTGGAGTAAACTACTCATTTGGGTAATTCTATCTCTGCACTTAGGTTTTCTCCTGGAGCGAGCTGTTCTAGAACGAACCCTGAAGTAAATCCTCCTAGTTGGTCTTGTTTGATGAGCCTCTTCTCATGGAGTAAACTCTTCATTTTTTGGAGTAAGCCTTCTCTGCACTTAGGTTGCTTCGCAGTGGGATGATTCTTCTGAATGACATCTGGATTTAAGTTCTCCAGGATTGGGTCTGTGATGAGCTCTCTCCTGGATAAACCTTCATTTGGGGTTAGGTCTTTTTCGCACTTGGGCTTCTTTGCACTTAGTCTTCTTCGCACTTTGTTTCTTCTCAGTTATTTTTTTCTAGAATGCTCTGGAGTAATTCCCCCAAATTGGGTCTTGTTTTAGTGAGTCTTCCCGGAGTAAACTCCTCATTTTGGGGTAACTCTTTTTCTGGGGTACTTTTTTGCCTCTTCTTGAAATGTGTGGCCCCCATTACCTGAGGGCCTCCTTCAATACTCTAGCCCCACTATCACTCTGGGGTCCAAAGCTGGACCATATCAGGGCCAAATCTCCTCCCAACTGTGACATCAGCACCAGGGTTGTGCAGCTCTGTCCAGGACTATCATGTACTATGGGCAGCCGGCCATGGGGTAGGAGGTGCTGGGGCCACTAATCCTGGATGCTGATTTTGCTAAGAAGCCCATTAGTTATGTGCAGGTGCCCCAACTCTATGGTCATTTTAGTTTGCGGTCCCCCAGCCCCCCGTCTGAGTAATCGAAGCCGTCTGCGGGCGCGAGGCCTGGGTACTAATGCCTGATGGATGAGTAAGCGGTCACTTCCCGCAGCTCTGGCTGCACGCATCAGCACTCACTCCATATATTCCAGGCATCTGCTCCACAAATAGCAGTGGGAGCTTTATGAAGTGTCTGTGAACCTCGCCGTGTTGGGGAATATTAAAAGCATCCGAATGTTCCAGGTGGCCCCGGAGGCCGCAGCAGTCACATCACAGACGCCCAGGCCGCAGCAGTCACATCACAGACGCCCAGGCCGCAGCAGTCACGCTCCCATCACAGGCGCCCCGCTCGCTGGTTTCATGAGTGGAACAACTTCTGTAATTTATGCCTGGAATTAACTTCACTGCTTCCAGTATAAAGCCGAAATATGCAAAAGTAAACAGCAGCTGCAAAGCGAGGCCTCTGCGCAACTCATTTTACCCAGGTCTCCTGCTCCAGTCACACCCAGAGCTGCAGGAATAATCTGCTCCAGTCACACCCAGAGCTGCGGGGATAATTTGCTCCAGTCACACCCAGAGCTGCAGGAATACTCCGTTCCAGTCACACTCAGAGCTACAGGAATTATCTGCTCCAGTCACACCCAGAGCTGCAGGAATTATCTGCTCCAGTCACACCCAGAGCTGTGGGGATAATCTGCTCCAGTCACATCCAAAGTTGCAAGCACAAAGCTAATACATAATCTTTTCCAGACACACCCAGAGCTGCAGGAATAATCGGCTCCAGTCACACCCAGAGCTGTGGGGATAATCTGCTCCAGTCACATCCAAAGCTGTAAGGATAACCTGCTCCAGACACATCCAGAGCTGCACGTACAAAGCTGATAAGTAATCTTCTCCAGACACATCCAGAGCTGTAGGGATAATCTGCTCCAGTCACACCCAGAGCTGTGGGGATAATCTGCTCCAGTCACACCCAGAGCTGTGGGGATAATCTGCTCCAGTCACATCCAGAGCTGCACGCACAAAGCTGATACATAATCTTCTCCAGACACATCCAGAGCTATATGGATAATCGTCTCCAGTCACATCCAGAGCTGCAGGGATAATCGGCTCAGTCACAGCCAAAGCTTCAAGCACAATGCTGATACATAATCTTCTCCAGATACATCCAGAGCTGTAGGGATAATCTGCTCCAGTCACATCCAAAACTGCAAGCACAAAGCTGTTACATAATCGTCTCCAGTTATATCCAGAGCTCCAGTCACAAATCTAATATTATCTGATGTCTCCTGCTCCAGTCAGATCTAAAGCTGTAGTCACAAATCTGTTACAGATACATCCAGATACAAATCTGGTACATCTGCTTCAGTCACAGATCTACTACATATTCTACTCTTGTGCCATATCATCCGCTCCAGCCACATCCAGAGCTGCAGTCACGGTTATGTTACCATTTCACCTGCCTCAGTCACATCAAAAGCTGCATCCGCAATTCTATTATGTCACCTACTCCAGTTACATCTAGAGAAACAGCTACAATTCTGCAATCACACCATTTCTATAGTTACGTCCTGAGCTGCAGTTAAGACATGAAGTAACTTGGGATCCACTAAACCAAGTGAGAACATTACCCATAGACTGAAAGTGTTAAAAGTGGCTACAGTCACAGCCAGAGCTGCATTCACAGCTCAGCTGCTTTCCAGTAAGCTCTCAGGCTGATGGAGTTATTCAATGCATTCTCAGGAGTGCATTATGGGAGTACAGCTAAACTGTCAGATATATTTGATGCAGCTCTGGAAGTGGCTGGAGGATAAGTACCGGACAAATGAAACGAAGGGTATACACTGCTTCTTAAAGCGGTGATGGCCGGTGAGCGGGATCGTCAGGTCTCCCACTGGTCCCTATGCCAGGACTCCAGGTGGGCCGACATACCACCATAGCTGGCATCATGGAGCTGGCAGCGCCTCATCCTCTGTGAGCTTTCTCATGTTTCTGGCGGGTGACACACGATGACGAATCCTCAGCTGTGTAAGCAGGACTCAGCCAGGAGAGGTCAGGCCCTGAGTGCAAGCAGGAAGGTTTCCATTCACTCTCAGGACTCAAGGATCTTGACAATGGGAGGAAGTTCCACCACCTCCTGACCCGACCATTCGTGTCCATTGTGGTCCCAGAGGTTTGGCCGGGGCGGCCGGACTGGGTCAATGGCGATTCTCCAGATATAGAACATAGGAACCAGCACCGTGACGGGGGGACGTATAGAGGAGGCGCCAGTTCACGCAGACGCGGGGCTGCACCACTGATTTCTGCCGGAGGGGCTCGTTTATGCCGTTTTTACGCCTCACACATTGTTCTCTATGAGAGTTCTGGTGACGCAGCGCATTACAACTGGGCGTTCGAGGAAGCTTGGAGGCATGAGGAAGGCGAGCCCGCTTCTTGTACCTCTGTTCTATTCCACAACCAAGCCCCTTGGCCCCTCACCGTGCAAATAACCAGCCAAGGTCTACTTACCTGAAAGATGAACGGGTTCAAGATGTGGACAATGAGCTCATACTAAAAGGAAAAAAAAAGGTTTGGCCATGTAGAAAAATCCCTACTCCCTATGAGCCAACCTCAGAGAGATGTCCGCGCATGCGCAGCTCTCCACAATTCTTGTCTATGCTATGAGTCGGAGAAATGTCTGCGCATGCGCAGCTCACCACAATGTGTGTCTATACTACGAGCCGATTACAGAGGTCGGGGAAATTCCATGCATGTGAAGCTCTCCCCCATTCATGTCCGTGCTATGAGCCGGCCTCCGATATTGGGGAGATGTCCATGCATGTGCAGCTCTCCCCTATTCATGTCTATAAGCCGGACTCAGAGAGCAGGGAGATGTCGGCACATGCGCAGCTCTACCACATTCAAGTTTAAGATATGAGCCGGCCTCAGAGAGCGGAGATGTCTGCTCACATGCAGCTCTCCCCCATTCTCCCTTCCAGACTCCTCTCTTCACGAGAATCCACCATCCTCCTCAAGTCTCCTTTGTTCCCTCAGTCTCCTCTGTCGAACTCCTCTCTTCTCCAGACTCCTTACTCCCCTCCTCCAGTCTCCTCTCTCCTCCAGACTCCTCAATCCACCCCACACTCCTCTGTCCCCTCCTCCAGACTCCTCTGTCCTCCTCCAGACTCCTCTGTCCTCCTCCCTCCAGACTCCTCTGTTCTACTCCAGACTCCTCTGTCCTCCAGACTCCTCTGTCCTCCTCCTCCAGACTCCTCTGTTCTACTCCAGACTCCTCTCTCCTCCAGACTCCTCTGTTCCACTCCAGACTCCTCTCTCCTCCAGACTCCTCTGGTTTCCCCTCCTCCAGCTCCTCTGTTCTACTCCAGACTCCTCTCTCCTCCAGACTCCTCTGTTTCCTCTCCCTTCCAGACTCCTCTGTCCTCTCTCACACTCCTCTGTCTCCCCCTCCAGAAATCCTCTGTTCTCCTCCCTCCAGACTCCTCTGTCTCTCCCTCCAGACTTTCCCCTTTTCTCCGTTCTTCCAGACTCCTCTATCCCTCCCTCCAATGTCCTCCATCCTCCCAACTCCTTTTTCTCCTCCCCCCAGACTCCTCTGTCCTCCTCCTCCAGACTCCTCTGTCCCTCCTCCTCCAGACTCCTCCGTTCTCCTCCTCCTCCAGACTCCTCCGTTCTCCTCCTCCTCCAGACTCCTCCGTTCTCCTCCTCCTCCAGACTCCTCTGTTCCCCTCCTCCAGACTCCTCTGTTCCCTCCTCCAGACTCCTCTGTCCCCTCCCTCCAACTCCCTCTGTTCCCCCTCCCTCCAGACTCCTCTGTTCCCTCCCTCCAGACCCCTCTGTCCTCCCTCCAGACTCCTGTCCCCCTCCTCCAGACTCCTCTGTCCCCCTCCATCCAGTCTCCCCCCTGTCCCCCCCCTCCAGACTCCTCAATCCACCCAGACTCCTCTGTGCTCCCCCTCCTCCAGACTCCTCTGTCCTCCCCCCTCCTCCAGACTCCTCTGTCCTCCTCCTCCAGACTCCTGTCCTCCTCCTCCAGACTCCTCTTCCTCCTCCTCCAGACTCCTCTGTCCTCCTCCTCCAGACCCCTCTGTCCTCCTCCTCCAGACTCCTCTGTTCTACTCCAGACTCCTCTCTCCTCCAGACTCCTCTGTCCTCCTCCTCCAGACTCCTCTGTTCTACTCCAGACTCCTCTCTCCTCCCCACTCCTCTGTTCTACTCCATACGCCTGTCTCCTCCAGACTCCTCTGTCCTCCTCCTCCAGACTCCTCTGTTCTACTCCAGACTCCTCTCTCCTCCAGACTCCTCTGTTCCCCTCCCTTCAGACTCCTCTGGGCCCCTCCTCCACACTCCTCTGTCTCCTCCCTCCAGACCCTCTGTCTCCTCCCCTCCAGACTCCTGTCTCCGTTCTTCAGACTCCTCTATCTCCTCCCTCCAGACTCCTCTGTCTCCTCCCTCCAGACTGTCCTCCTCCTCCAGACTCCTCTGTCTCCTCCCTCCAGACTCCTCTGTTCTACTCCAGGCTCCTCTCTCCTCCAGACTCCTCTGTTCCCCTCCCTTCAGACTCCTCTGTTTCCCTCCTCCAGACTCCTCTGTCCCCTCCCTCCAGACTCCTCTGTCCCCTCCCTCCAGACTCACCTGTCCCCTCCCCCAGACTCCTTTGTCCTCCTCCCTCCAGACTCCTGTGTCCCCCCCCTCCAGACTCCCCTGTCTCCTCCCTCCAGACTCCCCTGTCTTCTCCCTCCAGACTGCTCTGGCCTTCTCCTCCCTCCAGACTCCCCTGTCTCCTCCCTCCAGACTCCCCTGTCTCCTCCTCCAATCTCCTCATCGTCCCCCTCCAGACTCCTCTGTCCTCCTCCCTCCAGACTCCTCTTTCCTCCTCCCTCCAGACTCCTCTGTCCTCCTGCTCCCTCCAGACTCCTCTGTCTCCTCCCTCCAGACTCCTCCCTCCAGACTCCTCTGACTCCTCCCTCCAAGCTCCTCTGACTCCTTCCCCCAAGCTCCTCTGTCCCCTCCCCCCAGACTCCCCTGTCCGCCTCCTCCAGACTCCTCTGTTCCCTTTCCTCCAGACTCCTCTGTTCCCATTCCTCCAGCATCCTCTGTTCCCTTTCCTCCCGACTCCTCTGGTCCCTTTCCTCCAGACTCCTCTGTTCCCTTTCCTCCAGACTCCTCTGTTCCCTTTCCTCCAGACTCCTCTGTTCCCTTTCCTCCAGACTCCTCTGTTCCCTTTCCTCCAGACTCCTCTGTTCCCTTTCCTCCAGACTCCCTCTGTCCCTTCTCCAGACTCCTCTGTCCCCTCCCTCCAACTCCTCTGTCCCCTCCTCCAGACTCCCCCTTCTCCACCTCCAGACTCCTCTCTCCACCTCCAGACTCCTCTCTACTCCCCCAGACTCCTCTGTCCCCTCCATCCACACTCCTCTGTCCCCTCCATCCAGACTCCTCTGTCCCCTCCATCCAGACTCCTCAGTCCCCTCCATCCACACACCTCTGTCCCCTCCCTCCAGACTCCTCTTTCCCCTCCCTCCAGACTCCTCTGTCCCCCCCTCCAGACTCCTCTGTCCCCTCCCGACTCCTCTGTCCTCCTCCTCCAGACTCCTCTGTCCTCCTCCTCCAACTCCTCTGTCCCCCCCCTCCAGACTCCTATGTCCCCTCTCCATACCCCTCTGTCCCCCTCCTCCGCGCCCTCTGTCCCCCTCCTCCGACTCCTCTGTCCCCTCCCCCCAGACTCCTCTGTCCCCTCCCTCCAGACTCCCCTGTTCCTCCTTTAGATGCCTCTGTCCCCTTCCTCTAGACTCCTCTGTCCCCTCCCTCCAGACCCCTCTGTCCCCCTCCTCCAACTCCCCCTGTCCCCTCCTCCAGACTCCCCTGTCCCCCTCCTCCAGACTCCTGTCCCCTCCTCCAGACTCCTCTGTCCCCTCCCACCAGACTCCTCTGTCCTCCCTCCTCCTCCAGACTCCTCTCTGTCCTCCCCAGACTCCTCTGTCCCCTCCTCCAACTCCTCTGTCCCCTCCTCCAGACTCCTCTGTCCCTCCTCCAGACTCCTCTGTCCACCTCCAGACTCCTCTGTCCCCTCCATCCCCACTCCTCTGTCCCCTCCATCCACACTCCTCTGTCCCCTCCCTCCAGACTCCTCTGTCCCCTCCCTCCAGACTCCTCTGTCCTCCTCCTCCAGACTCCTCTGTCCTCCTCCTCCAGACTCCTCTGTCCTCCTCCTCCAGACTCCTCTGTTCTACTCCAGACTTCTCTCTCCTCCAGACTCCTCTGTCCCCTCCCTCCCGACCCCTCTGTCCTCCTCCCTCCAGACTCCTCTGTCCCCCTCCTCCCTCCAGTCCCCTCTGTCCCCCTCCTCCAGACTCCTCTGTCCCCCTCCTCCAGACTCCTCTGTCCTCCTCCTCCCTCCAGACTCCTCTGTCCCCCACCAGACTCCTCTGTCCCCTCCCTCCAGACACCTCTGTCCCCCCCCAGTCTCCTCTATCCTCCTCCAGACTTCTCTGTCCCCTCCAGATTCCTCTGTCCCCCTCCATACTCCCTGTCCCCCTCCATACTCCTCTGTCCCCCTCCTACTCCTCTGTCCCCCTCCCTCCAACTCCTCGTCCTCCCCCTCCAGACTCCTCTGTCTCCCCTCCAGACTCCTCTGTCCCCTCCTCCGGTCTCCTCTGTACCCTTCAGACTCCTTTGTCCCCTCCTCCAGACTCCTCTGTCCCCCTCCAGACTCCTCTGTCCCCCTCCAGACTCCTCTGTCCCCCCTCCAGACTCCTCTGTCCCCCTCCAACTCCTGTCCTCCGCCAAACTCCTCTGTCTCCTCCAGACTCCCGTGTCCCTCTCCAGACCCCACTTTCCCCCTCCAGACCCCTCTGTCCTCCTCCAGACCCCGAGGTACCCTTCAGACTCCTCTGTTCCCCTCCAGACTCCTCTCTCCTCCTCCAACTTTCCTTCTCTCCCTCCTCCAGACTTTCCCCCTCCAACTCCTCTCTCCTCCTCCAGAACCCCCCCCTTTTCCCCCTCCAGACTCCTCTGTCCTCCTCCTCCAGACTCCTCTGTCACCTCCTCCAGACTCCTCTGTCCCCTCCTCCAGACTCCTCTGTCCCCTCCTCCAGACTCCTCTGTCTCGTCCTCCTGACTCCTCTGTTCCCCCTCCAGAATCCTCTGTTCCCCCTCCAGAATCCTCTGTTCCCCCTCCAGAATCCTCTGTTCCCCCTCCAGAATCCTCTGTTCCCCCTCCAGACTCCTCTGTCCTCCTCCAGACCCCTCGTTCATCCTCCAGACTCCTCTGTCCTCCTCCAGACTCCCCTGCCCCCCTCGCTCCAGACTCCCCTGCCCCCCTCCCTCCAGACTCCTCTGTCCACCTCCCTCCAGACTCCTCTGTCCCCTCCTGACTCCTCTGATCCCCCCTCCAGATTCCTCTGTCCCCTCCAGACTCCCCTGCCCCCCTCCCTCCCGACTCCTCTGCCCCCTCCCTCCAGACTCCTCTGGCCTCCTCCCTCCAGACTCCTCTGCCCCCCTCCCTCCAGACTCCCTGCCCCCCTCCCTCCAGACTCCTCTGCCCCTCCTCCAGACTCCCCTGTCCCCTCCTCCAGACTCCCCTGTTCCCCCCCCCCTCCAGACTCCTCTGTCCTCCTTTCCCTCCAGACTCCACTGCCCCCTCCTCCAGACTCCTCTGCCCCCTCCCTCCAGACTCCTCTGTCCCCTCCCTCCAACTCCTCTGCCCCCCCCTCCACACTCCTCTGCCCCCCCCCCTCCACACTCCTCTGCCCCCCCCCCTCCACACTCCTCTGTCCCCCCCTCCACACTCCTCTGCCCCCTCCCTCCAGACTCCTCTGCCCCCTCCCTCCAGACCCCTCTGTTCTACTCCACACTAACAAAAGTGCAGTGACTGTAATGTAACAACCTGGGCACAGAGCTGCGTTGGGAAACATCTGAAGAAATCTATATCCCTGCTCATCCAGAGCCTCCTGCTCCATGACCAGAATGACAAACACACTAACATTCAGCAAAGGAGAGGAGGACGGGCAAATGTTCCAGAAGGAGATATACATAATGGGTGGTGGTAGAGGTAATTATAGGTAGATGGGGTGATGGTGGGGAGGGGGTATTGATGGGGGAATACAAAAAACGTAGAAAACCAGAAACTCGTACACCAGGATTGGAAAAATGAAAAGTTTCCTCTTTATTGAAGAAAAAAAAACTATAAAATCATGGTAAAAAACATCCAAAACCCCACAAAGTTGACGCTTTTCAGCTTATCCTTCACCCTTAGTCGAAAACATATCAAACAAGGTGCCATACTTCAAAATATATCCACCCCACCAAACCAATTTACTTGTTTTCACCTGATTTTTAACTCTCTTATACCAACTGAAACAAGAGAAAAAATTAGCAAAAAATATATCAAAAAACTTTTACAAGTAAAACCTAGAATTTTTTTGAACTAAAAGCATAAAACATTTTATACGGGGCAAAAACCAAAAGATTTTTATCTTTAAAATTAAAAAATTAAAAAATAAAGTAAATCCACTTATAATTCAGGCCATTGGGAATCTGTTCAATACTAATATCCCAAAAACCCCCCTTTTTCATCAACGCTCTCCTCCAACTCCTCCGCAAAGGGTTTACAACGTCTTCTAGCTTTTTACCCTAAGATGTTGTAAGTCCCTTGAGACATCGGGGAAATTTTGTACCCCCAGAAATATCGGACGCAAAGATAGCTCAAGAGTTTTTTCCCTCACTGGGAAAATTTTAGACATCTGGGTGCACCCAAATAAACGCCCCTTAACTGATCACACCAAATAGGTACACACATGTGGTATGACATTATAAAATCTTAATTGTATAACTTTTGCCTGTTTTAAAAGATTCGAAATGCCCCCTTTTTAACCAAAAACTATTTTGCCCCATCACTGGTCCCCAAAAATTTTGAAGGACCTTTTTTAATAAATCCAAAATTTTTCGAGATTAGATATTTTTATAAACTAGGGAAAAAAGTTTCCAAGGTTTGGGGTCTTTTGGATATAAATTTAATCCATTTTTGAGAATTTCTTTTAGGGGGGGATCCCCGTTACACAGGTAGAAATTTATTGATAATATTAGTAATCTCAGTAAATTGTCTGCTGACACGAGTGAAACAAGCGCAAAAATTTCATCTTTTTTTTTCTTTTTTTATTCCCAAGTCCATTATGAGATCATCCTATCTCTGATATTCCCCTTTCCAAACTTTAGTTTCTTGGGGAGGAAGGTAAATTTTTCTTCCAACAATCCCTTTTTGTTGAAATTTTTTTGGGTTAGGGACATAGACATACCCTGCTAATTTTGGCAGGGATCGCTATGTCCGACCCAAATTTTTTGGGTTACAATTTAAATTCAAACCAAGAGAATTTTAAAATCACTATGAAATTCAAGGGAAAAAACATTTCCTTTTTGGATCTCAGGTTGATGGGATCCTGTCAGGTGGAAAACATCTCAAACCTATAGGAAACCCAATTAGGGAAAAAGGTCCTTTCTGCCTCTAGTTCCATCCCAGTCATGTAATTTAACAAAACACCCACGGAGAATTTATTAGACTAAAGAAATTGCAGCCGGGCTGAGACGTATGAAAAGGAAAAGAAGTTACATACGGGAAAAAATAGAGGGGATAAAACTTGGCAGATACAGAGAGGATAAATAAGGCTCAATGCGAGATAAGATGATCTCATACGGGCTTGGGAATAAAAAAAAAAAAAAAAAGAAAAAATTTTGCGCTATTTTTTACTACGATGTTCACAGACAATTTACTGAATTACTAATATTATAATAAATTTCTACCTGGCTAACATGGACCCGCCTAAAAAAAATTCTCAAAAATGGATGTAAATTTATACCAAAAGACCCCAAACCATTGAAACATTTTTTCCCCCACATATAACCAATACCTCTAAATCCGGGAAAAAAATTTTGGATTGACTAAAAAAAACCTTCAAAAGCGGTACCATAATTGGGCAATGTAGTTTATGGTTAAAGGGGGAGCATTTTGAACTTTTACAAAAGCAAATTAAAACAATTTAAACTTTTATGAAATGTCATACCCCAAAAATTTGACCTTTTTGGTGTTAGTGTAAGGGCAGTATATAGGGGCACCCCCAACCAAATGGGGGGCCTCTATACCTACTCATTGCACCTCCGAATTTTTCTGGGGTGTCCAAACTTTCCGCAAAGTACACAAGGGGCTCCCAAAATCTTAGGGTAATAGCCAAAAGAAGATTATAAACCATTTAGCGGAGGAATTGGAGGAGACGTTGATGAACAGGGGGGCTTTTTGGATATTGTATTTGGGCACCAGATTCCCCCCAAAGCCTGAATTATAATCGATTTACTTTATTTATAGTTTTTTATATGTATAGATAATAATTTGGGTTTTTTCAGTTATACATGTTTTTTCATCTTTCAGTATCAATCACAATATTTAGGTTTTTTTTAAAATTTTTTTATATATTTTTTTTCATACATTTTTTCTCTCTGTTTTAGTTTTTGGGAAAAGAGAGTTTTGCATCAGGTGAAACAAAAAAAATTGGGTTTGGGGGTTGGATATAAAATTGAAGTTGGCCCCCCTTGTTTTTATATGTTACACTAAGGGCTGAAGGGTAAACCCGAAACCGTCAACTTTGGTGTTTTGGATGTTTTTTACCATGATTTTATAGTTTTTTTTCTTTAATAAAAGTGAACCTTCTTTATTTTTTTTCCCAAAATCCTGCGTGTACGATTTCTGGGTTAAATAAAAGTTTTCCTTTTATTCACCATTTTAACTCCAGCCGGATGATTCCCATTTTCCCGTGCCCTGACAAAATATTCCATACCCTCTTTTTCCCGAAGTAAACTGGTGAGCTGGGGGGTTCACACTTTTTTCTATCACAAGGGGTATTGATGGTGGGGAAGAGTGGGTGGGGGGAGAATTTGGGGATTTATGGTAAGGGGGAAAGTTTTGGGGGGGGGAAAGGATGGGTTAAAAATTTAAAAAGGGATGATGGCAGCGGAGGGGATGATGGTGGTAGGAGTGCTAGTGAGGGGAGCAGGTGATGATGGTGAAGGAGTGATGATGGTGAAGGAGTTTATAAAGGTGAAGAAATGATGAAAGGGGAAGGGGGTGAAGATGGTGTGGGGGGGAGAGGTGATAGTGTGAGAAGGGATGATGGAGGTAGGGCAATGATTATGGGAAAAAAGGATGGGTTAAGGTGGGGGGAGGGGGGCATAAGATGGGGGGAAAGGGTAAGATATTTGGGAAGGGGTGTTGATGGCAGGGGAGGGTTGAAGATGGCGGGAGAGGGATGATGATGGTGGGTGACGGGTGATGATGGTGGGTGACGGGTGATGATGGTGGGTGACGGGTGATGATGGTGGGGGAGGGGTGATGATGGTGGGTGACGGGTGATGATGGTGGGGGAGGGGTGATGATGGTGGGTGACGGGTGATGATGGTGGGTGACGGGTGATGATGGTGGGGGAGGGATGATGATGGTGGGTGACGGGTGATGATGGTGGGGGAGGGATGATGAAGGGGGGGTAAAAGGGGGATGATTTTGGGTGAAAGGGTGGTTGATGGTGGGTGACGGGTGATGATGGTGGGTGACGGGTGATGATGGTGGGGGAGGGATGATGATGGTGGGTGACGGGTGATGATGGTGGGTGACGGGTGATGATGGTGGGGGGAGGGATGAAAGAAGGTTTGGGGGGGGGAAAGGGTGAAGGTTTGGGTGACGGGTGATGATGGCGGGTGACGGGTGATGATGGTGGGTGAGGGGTGATGATGGAGGGTGAAGGGGGTGAGGTGGGGGACGGGGGAGGAAAAAGGTGGGGAGGGATGATAAAGGTGGGTGGGCGGGGGATATGGTGGGGGGGGGGATTTATGATGGTGGGGGAGGGGTGATGATGGTGGGTGGGCGGGGGATGATTTGGGGGGGACGGGTGGGTTTATGGTGGTGACGGTTTAAGGTGGGGTTTACGGGTTTTATGTGGTGGGTGACGGGTGATTATTGGGAGGAGGGTGTTATGGCAGGGGAGGGTTGAAGATGGCGGGGGGAGGGGTTATGATGGCGGGTGATGATGGTGGGGGAGGGATGATGATGGTGGGGGAGGGATGATGATGGTGGGGGAGGGATGATGATGGTGGGGGAGGGATGATGATGGTGGGGGAGGGTGATGATGGTGGGTGAGGGTGATGATGGTGGGTGAGGGTGATGATGGTGGGGGAGGGATATGGGTGGAGGGGGACCCCGGGGGATTGGGGGTGGGGAGGGATGATTTGGGGGGGTGGGGGGGATTTGATGGGTTTGGGTTTAGGGTGATGATGGCGGGTGACGGGTGATGATGGCGGGTGACGGGTGATGATGGCGGGTGACGGGTGATGATGGCAGGGGAGGGGTGTTGATGGCAGGGGAGGGTTGAAGATGGCGGGGGAGGGATGATGATGGCGGGGGAGGGGTGATGATGGTGGGGGAGGGATGATGATGGTGGGGGAGGGATGATGATGGTGGGGGAGGGATGATGATGGTGGGGGAGGGATGATGATGGTGGGGGAGGGATGATGATGGGGGGTGAGGGTGATGATGGGGGGTGTGGGTGATGATGGTGGGTGAGGGGGGAAGATTTTGGGGGGGGGATGAGGGTGTTGGTGAGAGGGGGATCAGGGTGTGTAAGGGTTTGGGAATGGGGGACGGGGGATGAAAGGCGAGGGGAGGGGTGATGATGGCGGGGTGGAAAGGGAATGATGGTGGGTGACGGGTGCTGATTGTTGGGGAAAAAAGGGGCGATTGGGGGGTGGGGGGGATGATGGGTTTGGGTTTAGGGGCGGGTGATGGTGGGTGATGATGATGGGGTGATGATTGTGGGTGACAAGGGACTGATGGTGGGGTGAAAAGGGGAAGGGCGGGTGAGGTGAGTTTTGGGGGGGGAATGCCTGTGGGAAAGGGTTGGGGCCCCCCCCCCGTGTCACCCCTTTTCCCCAACAGGGGGCGCCTCGGAGCTGATTGTTTCTGTGATTTTACTTGCGATCACATTTCAAAAGAAAAATTACAATGGGAAAAAAATAAAGGGTGAAAAATCCCGGGGGAAAGTTTTCCGGGCGTTTCTCCGCTGAATTCCTCAGGGCCGTGTCCGGGGCCCACAGAAAGGGGGCGGAGGGTCCCCCCGGTCAGAGCAGCTTCCGCATTTTTGGGGCCCCTTTTGTCGCTGAAAGGTCAGGATGGCCCCCCGTTTGGTGGCGTCCTGGATCTCCTCCAGCCCTCGCCCCGACGCTTTCCCGCTCCCCCCCCCCCTCCACGCATGAGCTTCAGCTTCGGAAAAGGAATCTCAGAACATAACACAAAAAATAATAAACATGAGGCCCGGACCCACGTCACACAGTGGGGGGGAGGGGGAAAACAGATAATATAACGGGGGACAGACCACGTCACAAAAGTGGGGGGGGGGGTAAAAACAGATAATTTTTAACGGAGAAACGGACCAAGTCACAAAAGCGGGGGGGGGTATAAAAAGATAATATAACGGGAAAAGGGGCGGAAACCCCCCGTCCACAGCGGGGGGGGGGTATAACAGAAAAAATCTAACGGAGGAGCGGACCACGTCAACAGCGGGGGGGAATGTTTAAAACATAATGGAGGAGGGGGAAACCAAAGACACAACAGGGGGAGGGGGGGGGGGAATATAACAGTAATATAACGGAGGAGCGGACCACGTCACACAGCGGGGGGGGGGGGGGAACCCATAAAGGGGGAGGGGACCCGTCACACGCGGGGGGGGAAAAAAAAGTAATATAAGGAGGAGGGACCAGCACACAGGGGGGGGGGGGGATGAAAATTAAGGGGGAGCGGGCCACTCAACAGCGGGGGGGATAAACGATAATATAACGGAGGAGCGGCCCCGTCACACAGCGGGGGGGGGGGGTAACAATAAAAAGGAGGGACCACGTCAACACGGGGGGGGGAAAAACAGATAATATCGGAGGAGGGGGACCACGCACACAGGGGGGGGGGGATGTGGTAAATAAGGAGAGGGGGACCACGTCACACGCGGGGGGGGGATATAACAGCAAATAACGGGAAACGGGCCACGCACACACGGGGGGGGGGGTTTTTCAAATAAAGGAGGGGCGGACCCGTCACCCCAGCGGGGGGGGGGTTTAAATAACGGGGGAGCGACCACGCACCACGGGGGGATATAACAATAAAATAACGGAGGAGGGGCCACGTCACCGCCGGGGGGGGGATATAACAGATAATATAACGGAGGAGCGGACCACGTCACACAGCGGGGGGGGAAAAAACAGATAAAAAAACGGGAGCGGGCCACTTTCCCCAGCGGGGGGATATAAAACAAAAAAATAACGAAAACGGACCACGTCACACAGCGGGGGGGGGGATAAAACAGATAATAAAACGGGGGAGCGGGGGACCCGTCACACCGGGGGGGAATAACAATAAATAACGAGGAGCACCACGTCAACCCCCGGGGGGGGTATAAAAAAAAAACGGAGGAGCGGACCACGTCACACCACGGGGGGGATATAACAGATAATATAACGGGAGCGGACCACGTCACACAGCGGGGGGGATATAACAGATAATATAACGGAGGAGCGTACCACGTCACACAGCGGGGGGATATAACAGATAATATAACAGAGGAGCGGACCACGTCACACCACGGGGGGGATATAACACATAATATAATAGAGGAGCGGACGACGTCCCACAGCAGGGGGGATATAACAGATAATAAAACGGAGGAGCGGACCACGTCACACAGCGGGGGGGATATAACAGATAATAAAACGGAGGAGCGGACCACGTCACACAGCGGGGGGGAATATAACAGATAATATAACGGAGGAGCGGACCACGTCACACAGCGAGGGGGGATATAACACATAACGGAGGAGCGGACCACGTCACACAGTGGGGGGGATATAACAGATAAGATTATGGAGGAGCGGACCACGAAACACAGCGGGGGGGGGGGGATAACAATAATATAACGGAGGGCGGACCAGTACACAGCGGGGGGGGGGGATAAAACAGATAATATAACGGAGGAGCGGGCCCCTCCACAGCGGGGGGGGGGGGATTAAGGAAAAAAACGGGATGACGGACCACGCCACAGCGGGGGGATATAACAGACAAAATAACGGAATAGCGGACCACGTCACACAGCGGGGGGATGTAACACAAAGGAGGAGCGGACCACGTCACACAGCGGGGGGATATAACAGATAATATAACGGAGGAGCGGACCACGTCACACAGCGGGGGGGGGGGGGGGAGAAAAAAAAAAGAAAATATAACGGAGGAGAGGACCACGTCACACAGCGGGGGAAAACAGATAAAAAAACGGAGGGGCGGGGCCACGTCACACAGCGGGGGGGATATAAAAGATTTAAAATTTAAGGAGGACGGGACCACTTAAACGGGGGGGGAAAAACCCATAAATAATAAAAAGGAGGGGCGGACCACTCACAATGGGGGGAAATACAGATAATATACAGAGGAGCGGGGCCCGCACACAGCGGGGGGGATTAAAAAAGATAATATAACGGGGGCGGACCATCACCAGCGGGGGGGGTATAACAAAATATAACGGGGGAGCGGGCCCTTTTAACACGGGGGGGATATAAAGTAAAATAATAAACGGAGGGAAAGGGCCACTCACAAGCGGGGGGGGATATAACAGATAATATACAGAGGAGCGTACCACGTCCCCCAGCGGGGGGTATAACAGTAATAAAACTGGGATGGGGACCACTCACACAGCGGGGGGGATATAAAAAATAATATAACGGGGGATGGACCACGTCACACCAGGGGGGGAATTTTAACAATAATATAATGGGGGGCGGGGACGTCCCCCGCGGGGGATATTACCAGTAATATAATGGAGGAGGGGCCCCCGTCACACACGGGGGGGATATAACAGACAAAATAAAGGAGGAGCGGACCACGTCACACAGCGGGGGGGAAATAACGATTAAAATTTAAAGGGGAGCGGCCCCTCACCACGGGGGGGGAATAACCAGAAAATTTTAAAGGGGAGGGCCAGCAAAAGCGGGGGGAATAACAATAAAATAATGGAGGAGAGACCACGTCACACGCGAGGGGGAAAAAACAGATTATAAACGGAGGAGCGGGCCACGTCACACAGCGGGGGGGGGTATAACAAAAAATAAAGGAATAGCGGCCCCGTCCACAGCGAGGGGGGGGGGTAAAGATAATATAAGGGGGGAGCGGACCACGTCACAAGCGGGGGGGGGTATAACAATAATATACGGGGGAGCGACCACGTCACACAGTGGGGGGGGAGGGGGGATAAAATAATGTAATGAGGAGCGGGGCCCGTCACACGCAGGGGGGGTATAAAAAGACAAAATAAAAGAAGAGCGGGGGCCAGTCCACAGCGGGGGGATATAAAAGATAATATAATGGAGGAGCGGACCACGTCACACAGCTGGGGGACATAACAGATAATATAACGGAGGAGCGGACCACGTCACACAGCGGGGGGGATATAACAGATAATATAACGGAGGAGCGGACCACGTCACACAGCGGGGGGATATAACAGATAATATAACGGAGGAGCGGACCACGTCACACAGCCGGGGGGATAAAAAACGGAGGGTGGACCACATTCACAGTGGGGGGGGAAAACGGGGAAAATAACGGAGGAGCGGACCACGTCTCACAGCGGGGGGGATATTTATAACAGATAATATAACGGAGGGAGCGGACCACGTCACACAGCGGGAGGGGTTTATAACAGATAATATAACGGAGGAGCGGACCACGTCACACAGCAGGGGGGGATATAACAGATAATATAATGGAGGAGTGGACCACGACACCGCGGGGGGAATTAACAGATAATATAATGGAGGAGCGGACCACGTCACACAGCGGGGGGATATAACAGATAATATAATGGAGAAGCGGACCACGTCACACCGCGGGGGGATATAACAGATAATATAATGGAGGAGCGGACCACGTCACACCACGGGGGGGATATAACAGATAATATAACGGAGGAGCGGACCACGTCACACAGCTGGGGGACATAACAGATAATATAACGGAGGAGCGGACCACGTCACACAGCGGGGGGACAATGATTGAGATACACAGCGGTGACAAGTCCCGATCGGCGCGTGCTTTTCGGAGGGGCAGGTGGCGGCTGGGTGAGCGCTCTCCGGTAGCCAAGGCTGAGGCTGGAGATCACAGAGGCCGATCACAGATATCAATCAGATAAAAGGCGCCGGGGGGGGGCGACGCTTATCTCCAGTGTCCTTGGTGTCGCTTTGCGCCTTTGATGTCAGAGGTTTCCCGGTGATTGACGACCTGATAGCGCCGCGGCGGCCGCACTTTCATCTGTGACAGCTGCACGGTGAGCGCCGGCTGCCGGGAGGGGGGGCACCGAGGAATGGCAGTGAGAGGTTACCACACCCAGGACTCCAGGGCCAGACGCGTCAGGACGAGCGGGGTCCTGGGACTGAGATACTGGCCCCCAGAAGAGCACCCCCACCGCTCTATGGGCAGCGGTGGCCCCCAGAAGAGCACCCCCACCGCTCTATGGGCAGCGGTGGCCCCCAGAAGAGCACCCCCACCGCTCTATGGGCAGCTGTGGCCCCCAGAAGAGCACCCCCACCACGCCTCTATGGGCAGCTGTGGCCCCCCAGAAGAGCACCCCCACTCTTAGGGCCTGTGGCCCCAGAAGAGCACCCCCACCGCTCTATGGGCAGCTGTGGCCCCCAGAAGAGCACCCCCACCGCTCTATGGGCAGCTGTGGCCCCCAGAAGAGCACCCCTACCTCACGATGGGCAGCGGTGGCCCCCAAGAGAAAGGGAGGGCACCCCTACCCTCTATGGGCAGCTGTGGCCCCCAGAAGAGCACCCCCACCGCTCTATGGGCAGCCGAGTCCGGAGCTGTGGCCCCTTCTTTGTGATAAGTCGCCAGAAAGTGTAATGAGAAGCAATACAAGGCCCTGCTCTGGTACAATGTGTCCTCCTCGCCTGCACTGACACACTGTGAAAAGCCTCAGCTGTGAGAAGTATTACATCAGGAAGGCTCGCCAGCCGCTAGTGTATCTAAGCCTAGCATGTATAATATTCTCAGCTTAGCCAGTGTATCTAAGGCTATCATGTATAATACTCTAAGGTTACACAGTGTATCTAAGCCTGTCATGTATAATACTCTCAGCTTACACAGTGTATCTAAGCCTGTCATGTATAATACTCTCAGCTTACACAGTGTATCTAAGCCTGTCATGTATAATACTCTCAGCTTACACAGTGTATCTAAGCCTATCATGTATAATTCTCTCAGCATAGACTGTGTATCTAAGCCTGTCATGTAAAATACTCTCAGCTTACAGAGTGTATCTAAGCCTGTCATGTATAATACTCTCAGCATACACAGTGTATCTAAGCCTATCATGTATAATACTCTCAGCTTCCAAAGTGTATCTAAGCCTGTCATGTATAATACTCTCAGCATACACAGTGTATCTAAGCCTGTCATGTATAATACTCTCAGCATACACAGTGCATCTAAGCCTGTCATGTATAATACTCTCAGCATACACAGTGTATCTAAGCCTGTCATGTATAATACTCTCAGCCTACACAGTGTATCTAAGCCTGTCATGTATAATACTCTCAGCATACACAGTGTATCTAAGCCTGTCATGTATAATACAAGCGATTTCTGAATCCACAATAGTGACAGGTTGTCTAGTCAAGGGAGGACGTCAGCACGAGCAGCGGGGGCGCTAAACTCCCTAAAACCAACCAGAGAAAACCTCCAGAAACAGAGAAGATACAAACTGATACATTGTAACAGAACGTTGCACAGCGACCTCTGATGTCTCTACTTCATGAAACTATTGCAAACTCACAACTGTGAGAACAAGAACGAGGTCTTTCAATTCTATTTGTTCCTATTCGATGGCAGCAGCAGAGGTGGGAGAGGTTCAGCAGAACTTTGACTTCCACAACCTGTTTACATGGGGCTGCACCACCCGTTTACACCAAGTCTGCAGCAGAGTAATAGGGGCCCCTCAGTGGGTGGGGGAGGGACGTCCACAAATCTACAAACCGTCCGGCTCCCGACCACATTGTAACCAACATGGTTTTGCTCTTTCCCGGATCCACCTACAAATTCGTTATTGTGGACAAAGCTCCATGTTACCGACAGCACAGGGTCAGCGGGACGGCCCCCAAAATTACTACCAGGTGCCGAGAGCCCGACACTGCAAACCATGGGATGCAGGGGATGTAGCAGAGCCAAGACCGACGTCAATATCAATCACAACAAACAATGTAGCTGTCACCTGCAGTCCTATGTAACAGCACAGATCACACAGTGATAACTCTCTGAATACAGATAATATAGTAGATGTCCCCTGCAGTCCTATGTAACACCACAGATAATGTAGTAGATGTCACCTGCAGTCCTATGTAACACCACAGATAACACAGTGATAACTCTCTGAATACAGATAATGTAGTAGATGTCACCTGGAGTCCTATGTAATAACACAGATACAGAGGATAATTCTCTGAGTACAGATAATGTAGTAGATGTCACCTGCAGTCCTATGTAACACCACAGATAACAGGGATAATTCTCTGAGTACAGACAATGCAGTAGATGTCACCTGCAGTCCTATGTAACACCACATATAACACAGTGATAACTCTCTGAGTACAGATAATGTAGTAGATGTCCCCTGCAGTCCTATGTAACACCACAGATAACACAGTGATAACTCTCTGAGTACAGATAATGTAGTAGATGTCCCCTGCAGTCCTATGTAACACCACAGATAACACAGTGATAACTCTCTGAGTACAGATAATGTAGTAGAGGGCGCCTGCAGTCCTATGTAACACCACAGATAACACAGGGATAACTCTCTGAGTACAGATAATGTAGTAGATGTCACCTGCAGTCCTATGTAACACCACAGATAACAGTGATAACTCTCTGAGTACAGATAATGTAGTAGATGTCACCTGCAGTCCTATGTAACACCACAGATAACACAGTGATAACTCTCTGAGTACAGATAATGTAGTAGAGGGCACCTGCAGTCCTATGTAACACAACATATAACACAGTGATAACTCTCTGAGTATAGATAATGGAGTAGATGTCACCTGCAGCCCTATGTAACACCACAGATAACACAGTGATAACTCTCTGAGTATAGAGAATGTAGTAGATGTCACCTGCAGTCCTATGTAACACCACAGATCACACGGTGATAACTCCCTGAGTGCAGATAATGTAGTAGATGTCACCTGCAGTCCTATGTAACAGCACAGATAACACAGTGATAGCTCTCTGAGCACAGATAATGGAGTAGATGTCTCCTGCAGTCCTATGTAACACCACAGATAACACAGTGATAACTCTCTGAGTACAGATAATGTAGTAGATGGCCCCTGCAGTCCTATGTAACACCACAGACAACACAGTGATAACTCTCTGAGTACAGATAATGTAGTAGATGTCCCTGCAGTCCTATGTAACACAACAGATAACAGTGATAACTCTCTGAGCACAGATAATGGAGTAGATGTCTCCTGAAGTCATATGTAGCACCACAGATAACACAGTGATAACTCTCTGAGTACAGATAATGTAGTAGAGATCACCTGCAGTCCTATGTAACACCACAGATAACACAGTGATAATTCTGAGTACAGATAATGGAGTATATGTCCCCTGCAGTCCTATGTAACACCACAGATAACACAGTGATAACTCTCTGAGTACAGAAAATGAAGTAGATGCCACCTGCAGTCCTATGTAACACCACAGATAACACAGGGATAGCTCTCTGAGTATAGATAATGGAGTAGATGTCACCTGCAGTCCTATGTAACACAACAGACAACACAGTGATAAATTTCTGAGTACAGATAATGTAGTAGATGTCCCCTGCAGACCTATGTAACACCACAGAAACACGGCTGGATGATCTCTATGACTGGCAGGTAACTTACAGGGTTACAGTTTATTTAGAAGAGATCATAAAACAAGGGGGGGGGGTGTCTTTATATAAAATCCTGTCTGAAGCCAGACACCAATAAGATGCAGCAGATAGACTATTGAGTACAGAATGTAGTAGATGTCAATGAGCATTGAGTCATTAGGGAAGATATAGATGCAGGAATGAGCATGTGAGTCATTATGGAAATATAGATCAGGGAATGAGCATGTGAGTCATTATGGGAAGATATAGATGCAGGAATAGCATGTGAGTCATTATGGGAAGATAAAAGAGAGGAATGAGCATGTGAGTCATTATGGAGATATAGATGCAGGGATTGAGCATGTGAGTCATTATGGGAAGATATAGATGAAGGAATGAGCATGTGAGTCATTATGGGAAGATATAGATGAAGGAATGAGCATGTGAGTCATTATGGGAAGATATAGATGCAGGGAATGAGCATGTGAGTCATTATGGGAAGATATAGATGAAGGAATGAGCATGTGAGTCATTATGGGAAGATATAGATGCAGGGAATGAGCATGTGAGTCATTATGGGAAGATATAGATGCAGGGAATGAGCATGTGAGTCATTATGGGCAGATATAGATGCAGGGGATGAGCATGTGAGTCATTATGGGCAGATATAGATGCAGGGGATGAGCATGTGAGTCATTATGGGATGATCTATATGGGAGCAATAACTGTTGGGGTCTGTCCACACTGCTGGGTTTCAGTCGGTGTTTCGGATGGTTTTCGGACTGTCAACCCTCCCAATAGACGTCAACAGAAAATCCCAGTAAGCTCGGAACCTGCACAATCCTCGGCCCAGTTTTCAGGCAGAAAATGTGCAATTCAATGGTTATTCTGGAGACAGAACCGTCCCCCAAAACTACAGACCATAATATTCCAGCCTTATTCTTAAACAGCTTTGACCGACTTAATAAGAATCCGTGCGGTGTCGTTACTGCCGTGAGGCCGCAGCCTTAGGGGTTTGTTATAGGCCCCCAAACACAACCGAACCCAGGGAAGATGAGGCGGCTGATCAGAATGAGGTTGTTCTTATAGGCAACTTCAACTACCCAGACATAAATTGGGAAACTGAAATCTGAGGCTCTCAGAAAGGAAACAGGTCAATAACTAAAGATAATTACCTTCCCCAACTGGTGCAGGAGCTGACTAGAGGGAAGGGGGCGCCGTGAGCTAATTTTTCCATAGACCTGATAGCGAATAAACAGATGAGCGACTACGAAGGAAAGGGGGCGCGTGAAGTAATATTATCCCATTAGACCTGGCAGATACAGAGGAGGTGGATAGAGAGGAAGGGGGCGCCACTGAGTTAATATTTATCATTCGATGAAGACAAACCAAAGGAGTGACTAGAGGGAAGGGGGGTCGCTGAGCTAATATTATCCTATAGACATGACAGGATAACAGAGGAGCGATGAGGGAAGGGGGCGCCGCTGAGCTAAATTATCCATAGACTGACAGGGAAAACGAGGAGTGACTAGAGAGAAGGGGGCGCACTCGAGTTAATATTATCCATAGACCTGAAGGAAAATAGGAGCTGCTAGAGGGAAGGAGGCGCTGTGAGCTAATATTATCCCATCGACCTGGACAGATAACAGAGGAGCGTACTAGAGGGACAGGGGGGCGCCGTGACTAATTCTATCCCATAGTCTACCAGATACACGTGGACGCTCGACATAGGCGAGGAAGGGGGCGCTGTGTGCTATATCTATTCATAGATGAAAGGAAAACAGAGGAAGGTCCGATACAGGGAAAGGGGGGCCACTGTAGTTATATATTTCATAGTAAACAAACCTGACAGATAACAGGAGCGAGGGAAAGGGGGGCGCTGAGCTAATATTATCCATAGACTGACAGATAACAGGAGGAGCGACCGCTAGGGAAGGGGGGCACGCTGAGCTCATTATTTATCCATAGACTGAAGGATACAGAGGAGCAGGAGCCGACTAGAGGGCAGGGGGCGCCGCTTGAGCTAAATTATCCATAGACCTGACAGGAAAACAGAGGAGCCGATACATATCGGGGGCGCGCTGAGCTAATATTATCCCATAGACCTGCACAGATAACAGAGGAGCCGACTAGAGGAAGGGTGGGACGCTTTGAGGGGCTAAATATTATCCTATAGGACCTACAGGATAAAGAATGAGGAGCAGCGAGGCGACTCGAGGAAGGGGGCGCAGCCTGAGCTGAAATATTATCCATAGATGACAGATAACAGAGGAGCCGACTAGAGGGAATGGGCGCCGCTGAGCTACTGATTATCCATAGACCTGACAGGATACAGATTTTATGGGGATAAAAGCCGACAGATGGGAGAGGGGCGCCGCTGAGCTGATTTATCCCATAGACTGACAGGATAACAGCGGAGCAGGAGCGACTAGAGGGAGGGGTCAGCGCGCGCTGAGCTAATATTATCCATAGACCTGACAGATAACAGAGGTGCAGGAGCGACTAGAGGGAAGGGGGCGCGTGAGAACTAAATCTTATCCCATAGACTGACAGGATAACTAGAGGAGCCGACTAGAGGGAAGGTGGGCGCCGCTGAGCTATATTATCCCATAGACCTGGTCAGATAACAAGAGGAGTCGAGACTAGAGGGAAGGGGCGTCCACTGGATATCATCCATAGAACTGACAGGATAACAGATGAGCCGACTCAGGGAAAGGGGGCGCATGATCTAATATTATCCATGAGACACTGACGGAAAAAAGAGGCGTGGGACTAGAGGGAAGGGGGGCGCCGCTGTCTGAGCTCTAATATTTCATAGACCTGTACAGATAACAGAGGAGTCGAACTAGAGGGAGGGGGCGCGCTGAGCTAATATCCAATTAAGACAGCAGGATATACAGAGGAGCAAGAGCCGACTAGACGGTTATGGAAGGGGGCGCCATGCTGAGCTATATATCTGATAGACCTGAACAGATAACAGAGGTGCGAGACTAGCAAGGAAGGGGGCGCCGCTGAGTAATATTATCCCATAGACCTGACAGATTATCAGAGGAGTGATAGAGGGGAATGGGGCGTGCTGAGCTAAATATTATCCCATAGGACTGAAGGGATAACTGAGGAGCTGACTAGAGGGCAGGAGGGCGTCGCTGAGCTAATATTTTCCCATTGAAATGAGAGGATAACAGAGGTAGCGACTAGAGGGAAGGGGCGCCGTTGAGCTAACGCATTATCCATAGACTGACAGATAACAGAGGAGATGGATAGAGGGAAGGAGGCGCTGTGATCTACTATAATCCCATAGGAACCCGGAAGATAACAGAGAAGCCGGACTAGAGGGAAGGGTGGGCAGAGCTTAATATTATCATAGGACCTGGACAGATAAACAGAGGAGCGACTACGAGGTAAGGGGGCGCTGCTGTGATATTATTATCCCATAGGACTTGACAGGATACGTGGGCCCGGCTAGAGGGAAAGGGGGCGATGCTAGTAAATATTATCCCATATGACCTGACAGACTAACAGAGGAGCCGATAGAGGGATGTGGGAAGGGGGCGCGCTGAGTATATTTATCCATAGTACTGAAAGGATTACAGAGGAGGAGACTAGAGGGAAAGGGGGCGGCCACTGAGCTATATTAAACCCATAGACGTGCAGGATAACAGAGGGAGCCGACTAGAGGGAAGGGGGCGCTGCGGGAGCTAATATTATCCATAGACTGAAGGTAACAGAGAGCGATACATGGGAAGGGGGGGTGCTGCTGAGCTAATATTATCCCATAGACCGGAAAGATAAACAGAGAGCCGAGGGGAGGTGAAGGGGGGCACTGAGCTATATTATCCCATAGACCTGACAGATACAGAGGAGCGAGGAAAGGGGGCGCCACTGAGTAATATTATTCCATAGACCTGAAAGGATACAGCAGGAAGCGAACTAGAGGGAAGGGGCGTGCTGAACTAATATTATCCCATAGACTGACAGGATAACAGAGGAGCGATACAGGAGGGGGCGCACTGAGCTAATATTATCATAGAAATGATACAGAATGAACAGAGGAGCCGACTAGAGGGAAGGGGGCCACTGAGCTAATATTATCATAGCCTGACAGGATAACAAGAGGAGCGACTAGAGGGGAAGGGGGCGCGCTAGAGCTTTTATTTCTCATAGACCTGACAGAGAAAGAGGAGCCGACTAGAGGGACAGGGGGCGCCCGCTGAGTAATTATCATAGACCTGACAGGGATAACAGAGGAGCAGAGCCGATAGCGGAAGGGGGCGCCACTGAGCTAATAAATATATTATCAAGACCTTTACAGGATAACAGGGAGCGGGAGCCGCTGCGCGAAAGAGAAGGCCCTTCTGGACTTATTATTGGTCTAACAGATGGAAGGAAGTAAACAGAAGTTAGGTTGGGGAAATAGTGACAGTAATATAATACATTTCCATTTATCCTTCAATAGGCATTTTGTGAGGGAGCACAAAAACACAGAATTTCAGGAAGCCGCTCATAGTAATCTGTTTTTTAGAGGCCTAAACCACAGTGGACTGGCGAGGTCTTCAGAAAAATAGAAAAGATAATACACTGAGAGATCTTTAATAAAATATCTTATTCCCAACCTGACTGTGAGAGGAACTGACCTTGTGGGAATAAAGGGACTAGAAATAAGAAAAAAAACAATGTGGATCAAAAGAGGAGGCAAAGAATAACAAAAAGAAAGCGTTTCAGCTCCTTAAACGGGAGGCACAAAGGGGCTTTTTTGAGGACACAATAAAATATGTAACTAATGATAAGGCGCAAAGCTGGAGACAGAAAAGCAAAGGTCAAAGAGGAAAACTAACCCCAAATGTTCTCCAACTACAGAAATAGTAAAACAATTAAAACAGAAAATGTTGGCCATTTGAAAAGTAGTGAGGGAGGTGCTGTGGAGGGCGATGAGGAGAAAGCAAACCTACTGAACATTTATTCCTCCACCGCCTTTACCAAGGAGAATGACCTTCCTATTGATGAGCAGAGAGATGAGGTAAACTCCACCTTAAATGTTTCTTGTCTAACCCAGGAAGAAGTGCAGTTCCACCTTAAGAAGATTATTATAGACAAATCCCCAGGTCCTGATGGTTTACACCCCTGTGTCCTAAGGGAGTTAAGTGATGTCATATATAGGCCCCTATTCTTAATATTTATGGACTGTATAATAACAGGGTATCCTGGAGTATCTCACTAATAAATGTATAACGCCATTCCAGCATGGGTTTATGAAGGATCGGTCCTGTCAAACTAATCTCATCAGCTTCTATGAGGAGGTTAGTTCCAGACTGGATCGGGGTGAGGCACTGGATGTCATATATCTAGATTTTACTAAAGTATTTGATACGGTGCCACATAAAAGGTTGGTAAGTAAAATGAGAATGTTTGGACTGGGGGAAAATGTGTGCAAGTGGGTAAGTAACTGGCTTAGTGATAGAAAACAAAGGGTGGTGATTAATGGTACATACTCAGACTGGATCCCTGTTACTAGTGGGGACCACAGGGGTCAGTATTGGAGGAGTCCTTGTTACTAGTGGGGACCACAGGGGTCAGTATTGCAGGGGTCCTTGTTACTAGTGGGGAACACAGGGGTCAGTATTGGAGGGGTCCTTGTTACTAGTGGGGACCACAGGGTCGGGTATTGCAGGGGTCCTTGTTACTAGTGGGGACCACAGGGGTCAGTATTGCAGGGGTCCTTGTTACTAGTGGGGAACACAGGGGTCAGTATTGGAGGGGTCCTTGTTACTAGTGGGGAACACAGGGGTCAGTATTGGAGGGGTCCTTGTTACTAGTGGGGAACATAGGGGTCAGTATTGGAGGGGTTACTAGTGGGGACCACAGGGGTCAGTATTGGAGGGGTCACTGTTACTAGTGGGGACCACAGAGGTCAGTATTGGAGGCGTCACTGTTACTAGTGGGGACAACAGGGGGCAGTATTTGAGAGGTCACTGTTACTAGTGGAAACCACAGGGGTCAGTATTGGAGGGGTCACTGTTACTAGTGGGGACCACAGGGGTAAGTATTGGAGGAGTCACTGTTACTAGTCGGGACCACAGGGTTAAGTATTGGAGGAGTCACTGTTACTAGTGGAGACCACAAGGCTCAGTATTGGGCCCTATCCTCTTTAATATTGTCCCTAATGACCTTGCACATGGATTGCACAGTAGAATATCGATCTTTGCAGATGATACTAAGCTCTAGAAAGTAATCAGCACAATAGACAATAATGTGCTATTACAAAGGGATCTGGATAAGTTAGAGGCCTGGGCAGAGAAATGGCAGATGAGGTTTAACACAGATAAATGTAATGACAGGCAGCAGCTGCCAAGGCAAACAGGATCATGGGGTGAATTAAAAGGGGCAGAGAGGCCACGATGGGAACATCATTCTCCCATTATACAAGTCGCTGGTCAGACCACACACAGAATACTGTAGAGCTTGAACAGGTCCAAAGACGGCAACAAAAATAATAAAAGGACTGGGTGGACTGCAATACCCAGAAAGATTAGCAAGATTAGGGTTATTTAGAGAAAAGATGGCTTCGGGGGGACATAATAAATATGTATAAATATATCAGGGGTCAATATAGAGATGGGCACTACCAAATAAGGAGGTAAAATGACCCTAAAATATAACTTTTATTAAATAATTATTGATAAAATGCACAACTTGGTAACGAAACCTCTTAGACACAAATGGGAAAAGAAAAAAATGGAGACCAGGTAAATCACCACCTATATGGCCCATACACCCTATTCAACCCTTACCTATCAATGGAAATACAGGATGATCGCCCTGATAAGGGCGCTCCTGTCCGCAACCTCACCCAAACAATACAGGACCTTTACAATAAATGGTCCCGTCCCTACATGTTTCAACCATCCAAACAATAGAACATTGGTTTCTTCAGGGGACAATTTGGAAAGCATAAGTTAAATGGACCAAAATGCGGTAAAATTAAATAAAACAAATGTGTAAGGGAAACAAATAGAAAATACCTGGTGGGACCAAGATGGTGCCATTTAAACTGACTGTATGACGTTGTTCACATACCAAATACCTGATACCAATGAATGTAGCATATAGATGTAAACCGCGCCACAGAAGGAGGCTAACCCACCAGGTAAGTTAACAGGGCAGGGAAACGGCAGATGAGGTTTAATACAGACAAATGCAAGGTTCTGCACATGGGGAGGAAAAATCCATTACATGATTACATGTTAAGTGGAAAAAGGCTGGGAAATAGTGACTGGAGAAGGGACCTGGGAAGGACTTAGGAATCCTGGTGGACAGTAAACTTAATTGTAGCAGTCAGTGTCAGACGCAGCTGCCCAAGGCAAATAGGATCATGGGGTGATTAGAAGGGGCATAGAGGCTACAATGAGAACATTATTCTCCCATTATACAAGTCACTGGTTAGAAATACACATGGGATTATTGTGTTACAGTTTTGGGCACAGGAAAGAACAATTGTAGAGCTTGAACAGGTACAAAGGCGGGCAACAAAAATAATGAAGGGACTGGGTGGACTACAGTACCCAGAAAGATGAGCAAGATTAGGGTTATTTAGTTTAGAGAAAAGACGGCTTCGGGGGACATAATAAATATGTACAAATATATCAAATGTCAATATAGAGATCCTCCCAAGATTTATTTATACACAGGGCTGTATCTAGAACAAGGGGCATCCTCTACGTCTTGAGGAACGAAAGTTTCTACATAAACACAGAAGAGGATTCTTTACTGTAAGAGCAGTGAGACTGTGGAACTCTCTACCAGAGGGACTTGTCATGGTGAATTCACTAACAGAGTTCAAAAAAGGGTCTGGATTTCATTTTCTGGAGCGTAATAATATAACAAGTAACAGTGACTAGGGTTCAGGAGAGGGGTTATTGATCCAGGGAAATTTTTCTGATTGCCAGATTGGAGTCAGGAAGGGAAAATTTTCCCTAAAATGAGGACAATTGGCGTCCTACCTCATTGGGGTTTTTGCCGTCCTCTGGATCAACACCTTAGCACAACAGGCTGAATTGGATGGACGACTCGTCTTTTTTCGGCCTTACAAACTATGAAACTATGAGAGAAGTCCGTCTCCCGCCCTGTAAGGGCAGCGCAGCATCGGCTGTCACTACATATAGGTGGTGTATTTACCTTGGTCCCCATTTTTTTCTTGTCTGTTCTCCCATTTGTGTCTAAGAGGTTTCGTTACCAAGTTGTGCATTTTATCAGTAATTATTTAATAAGAGTTATATTTTAGGGCCTTTTTTGTTCTCTTTATTTGGTAGTGCTAATCATTGGCTAAGAGGTTTTTGGACACTAATTGCATTTAATTCTGCTAGGTGTTCTTTCTTTTTTAAATCATTATAGAGATCTCTCCCAAGATTTATTTATACCCAGGACTGGATGCAGAACAAAGGGGCGTCATCTACAACAAGAAGAAAGAAGGTTTCTACATAAACTTAGAATGAGATTTTTTACTGTAAGAGCAGTGAGACTGTGGAACTCTCTGACAGAGTAACTTTTTATGGAGAATTCATACAATCAAAAGGTCTAAGACATTTAGATGTAATATTAACAGGTTATAGTGACCAGGGAATCTGGAGAAGGTCTGATCATTTTAGATGTAATAATATAAAAATTTGGGCTTGTTCACACGGCGTTTTGTATCCGTTTTCGGATCCGTTTTTCGGGTCCCCAAAACGGGTTA
>JAODAL010039196.1:0-38269 GCA_025379985.1 Phyllomedusa bahiana
GTCGGTGGGCAGAAAGAAGAAAGCCGGGTCTTCTTTTGGGGGGGCCTTTGAACAATTTTAAGGGGGTTTTTCCCCCGGAAGGCCGGGGGGGGGAACCCCCCAAAGCAGGCTGGTCTCCTGAAGCGGGGGGTCCTTTGAACCAAGGGGGGTCCCCCTCCCTGGGGGCCGGGGAAAACCCCCAAACGAATAGGGGGGAGGGGGGCGTCCCCCAGAAGCCGGGGTTCCTTTCCACCCCCACGTTTCAGGGGTTTTGGGAGTCCTTCGGGGTGGGTGTCGCGTCTCCTTCCCTCCCCTTTTTGCGGGGTCCCCCTGGAAGTCCTCCTCGGTAAAACGCTGGAAAACCCGGGGTTATTTCCCCCTTGTGTTTTTAGCTCTTTTCAGATCCCCCAAGCGTTTTTAAAATTTTTTTTCTTTAAAAGAAAAAGTTTTTTTTACACTTGATTTTTTCTGCCCTTTAAAAAGAGGGCCCCGAAGACAATCAAAGAAACACTCCACAAAGAGGGTAAGCCAAAAACAGGTCATTGCTAAAAACTGACCGTTCCCAGAGTGCTGGATCAAAGCAAATTTTTTTTGGGAAAATTTGAAATGGAAGGAAAAAAGGGGGTGGTAGGGGGGGGTGCAACAAACAAAAGGGAAACTGCAGGGCCTTTGATAGTATTGTTTAAAAAAAGGCTATAAAAAAATTTGGGGGGAGGGGTTTCACAAGGAGTTTGGCCCCATTCTGGGAGTCAGTGCTTCAATTGGGCCTTTTACCAAAAACATTTCAATGAAATGGGCTTTCCCAAAGGGGCCATTCCTTTTGGGCCCAAGCCACTGCCTCCTTCCAAATGAAACAAACCCGAAGGCCTTTTAACCCGGGCCCCAAGGGAGAAAAAATAACTTGGGGCTTTTTTTGCTAATTGGGAAAGGTTTTTGTTTTCCAGATAAAGGTTAAATTTTGGGATTTAATTTTAAAAATCAAGGGCTCCCAGAGTTTAGAGGACCCTAATTTGAACTGCTTGAGGTCTAGTGTGAAGTTTCCACATTTAGTTGGGGGTTTGGGAAACCATGTCATGGCCCGATGCAGGTTTTACTTTTTTTTATCAAAAAAGGAAAAAAACCCAAAGGGAGTTTCAGCCGTTAAATAGGGAAATTTTTTGAGCACTTCCCGGTTTTCCCCCCTTTCCCAAAAAACTTTTTAAAGTGGGGAATTTTTATCTTCTAGCAGAACTTGGCACCTGTCCACATGGCCAAAAGTACCAATACCTGGTTTAATAACCACAATATCACTGTCCTTGATTGGCCAGAAAACTTGCCAAACCTTAACTGCCCTAGAGAATCTATGGGTATTTGTCCAAGAGGAAGATAAGAGACACCAGACCAAACAATGAAGGATAGTTGGAAAGACTGCCTATCAAAGCAACCTGGGCTTCCATAACCTACACCTGCAAGTGCCCCACAGGCTGAATCTCCTCCAAGCCATGTCCGCATTAATTCAGTTAATTAATGCAAAATTAGCTTCTGACCAAGTATTGATCAATTACTGTACATCTTTTCATTTGCCAAAAATTTCTGAGTATCCAAAGTTTTTTTTTTAAAAAGTTGGTTCCTTATATAATAATCTAATTTTTCTGAGATATGACTCTGGGGGGGTTTTCCTGGTCTGTAAAAACCAGATCATCTAGATTAATATAAATAAACACTTGAAAAAGTTCACACTCTATTTGTAATTGACTTTATATACAATGTAGTTTTCACTTTTTTCAAGTGAACAACAGAAAAACAAAACTTTTGGCTGATAAATCCTAATTTAATCGAAAGCACCTGTATAAACTTATGTATAAGAACGCTCCATATTTCATACCACCTTGTTCACTCAATGTCTGAGTCTGCAATTTGTTGGTTAATGTGTATGAAGGCAAATAATCCAAGTTATGGCCATCACTAGGTCAGTAGTGCAGTACTCATGTCATTGGCCCCTGATCAAAGGTTACCCTGCAGATTTATGGCAAGATAGGAACTGGCAGTAGGTAAGGGATCAAGATGCTCCAGCTGTAATGGGGACCTGAAACTACTTATGTCAGTCCTCCTAAATAAAGGATTAGGGAAAGGTTTCTAAGTGGCCCGGATGGGGCTATCCCAAATTTTTTAAGGGGGAATGTTTTAAGCTTTTTTCAATTTTTGTTTATGTTTTGGAAAGGGTATAAAAATTTTTAGGAAAACCCAGCAATTACATGCAGAGCAGACATCATGAAACCCCTGCAGCAGGGCCATCGTGCCCCAGAGTAAAAACCTTTTTACTATCTTCCCCCTGTGGCAGAAGGACCCTTTTAAAAAAAAAAAAAAAACCCCAAAACCCCCCAAAAGGGGGTAAATGCCCCAAGCTGGTTCTTTAATTTGGGGGCCCCCTGATCACAACTTTTTTTTTAAAAAGGGGTGGTGCTTTTTCCCCCCATATAAAAAAGTCACGCTGACAAAAATTTTTTGGGAAAGGGCAACCCCCCCTAAAATATTTTTAAAAACCGTTGGGAGGTCCTTAAATTTTGGGTTATTGAGATAAAGACCTCTTTTTTTTCTTTTTGGGTGTAAGGTTCTATAAATTTTCAATAATTTTCTAGACATTACAAAAAAGCAAAGTTTTCCCACCAAACCCCAAACCCTTTTTCTCTGTGCGGGGATTTATTTAAATTTTAAAGATGTTTGGAATCAAATCTAATAATTTTTGATGTTTGGGGTCTTTAAATAGGGATGAGCGGGTTTTAATCGACAAAAATTGAATTCGGACGATTTTTTTGGCTGATTGGAAATTTTCCCCAACACTTCCCATATTTTTTGGTGGGAAAAACTGCAATAATTCCATTACTATCGCGCCTTTTCGGCGGTTTTCTGTCATTTTGACCCGGCCCGCAAATCCTTGGCATAGAGCGGGGGAGCTTTTGGGGTGCGACGTTTATGAATGGGATGTTTTTTGTTTTGGGGCCTTGGCTGGAAAAATTTACATTGCCCTCGTTTTTTCATTTGAACAGCGTTTTTGTTCAGTATCAGTGTTTCAGGTGCTCTCACTAGAGAAGAGTGTTTCTAGATCCCCTACAATTTCAGGTCAGCCCGAGAAAATTTTTCTCTTTATTCATACAGGACAACTATGCTTTTTGCAGTGGGACATTAGAAAATAAAGGGAGATTAAGAATTTCAGGTTTTTTAAATTTAAAATTTGAAAAGAACTTTTAAAGAAGCCCCTAGGCTGTAAACCGTGGGGGGGGGGGTTGGGTTACAGACAAATAGGCCCAAAAGGGCTTTGGGTTTGGAAAGGAGGGTTTTATTGTGCACCCAAAACTCCGCTTTTAACCCCATTGAAAAGGCATTTTTTAAAATTTATGGCCAGACACCTCACCCTGATTTTGAAATTTTTACCTTTTATTTGTTTCCTCCCCTCCCCCCGTACTTAAATTTGGTTTCAGAAATTTTTTTTTGTAAATGTTGGTGGCTTCCCTTAGTGAAAAAAAAACACCTTTTGGGTTATCCGTTTTTAACTTTTAAATAAACTGTATTTCACTTTGGGGATCCAATTTTGTTCAAAGAGCCACCTTTTACTTAAAAATTTGGGAAACAAAAATTTTCTAGTAACTTTTTCCTTTTGTCACTGCTGAAAAAAATGCAATTTTCACCGTGAACTTTTGATATTTTTTTTGGCCTCGGTGAATCTCAGTTTGGCGCGTTCGCACTTTATAAAAGTTTTTTAAAAAATATCATTTCCTAGTCTAGGGCAGTTTTTAAAATCCGGGGATAAAGGAAGAACACTGTTGATTTTGTCTTACGTTTCTTCCACCAACCGCATTTCACGGGTATTCGAAAAAAACAATTCTGTTTCTAACCTAGTTGGCTGTGGAAATTAAAGGGATTTTAAAATAGCTGTGATTTTTCCTCTTTCAATAAGAAATTCAAAAAATCTTTCCCTACCTTTTTAAATTTTTTCTTTCTGAACATGGGGGAAATGAGTGGTAAGGAGCAAAAGGGGGGGTAGGCATGGGGGTAGAGGGACGAGAGAAGGTGCCCTTTCCCGGTGGGGGGAAAAACACCAAGCCCCCCCCCGTGGGATCGTCGTTTCAGGCCTTAGGCCCTTTAACGCTGGGGCGGGGGCCCTGTGAATTCATAACAAAACGTCCCAATTGTTTTCAGTGGTTTTAAAGCAACCCGGGAAGCGTGTCCAGACAAGCAAAGTCAAAGTCCGTTTAATAAAATGGTGGTTCAAATACTCCTTTTTCTGGCACTTTTTTAATCTAGGGGCAACAGGTTTTAATTCTACTGCGGTCCAGGCGGTTTTGTCAATGTCCATTCAAAATAAAAGGTGTTGAAAAACTCCTTTTTCCACACTTTTTTTCTGGGGGCATTAGATTTAAGGGGATGCGCGGGTCCGGGGAAAGGGGCAGTCTATTCCCGTTAAACTAAAAATGGTGGGGTTTAAAGACTCCTTTTTCCGGGGATTTTTTAAACGTGGGGCATGCAGGTTTGGGGGACATGCGCGTCCAGGACGGGATTGCAAGCCCAGTTCAACAAAATGGGGTTCAAAGCTCCTTTTTCCGGGACTTTTTAATCTGTTGGTCAAGGGGTTTTTAGGGGGCATACTGTGGCCCAGAACAGTTTTAGTCATGTCCTTCAAAAAAAAAGGGGGTTCAAAGACTTTCCTTTTTCCCGCACTTTTTTAAACTTTTGGGGAAAGGCATTTGGCACAATGCTGTGGCCCGGGGCGGGGATATCATGTCCCGTTCAAAAAGGTGGTTGAAAGTTTTTTTTTCCCGGATTTTTTTTCTGTGGGTCAAAATTTTTAAAGGATTACTGGGCCCAGACGGGCATGTCATGTCCAGTTAACAAAAATTTTTTTTTTTTTTTCAAAATTACTCCTTTTTCCGCATTTTTTTTTACTATGTGTCAGACAGGTTTAAGGTTCAACTGCGGTCCAGGCGGTATAGTCAATGTCCAGTTAATTAAAAATTGGGGTTTTAAAAGACCCCTTTTTTCATTTTTTTAATTTGTGGGTCATTCAGGTTTAAGGGTGATGCGTGGCCCAATACAGGTATGTCAATGTCCTTTCAAAAAATGGTGGTTCAAAGACCCCTTTTACCGGGACTTTTAATTTGGGGTCAGACAGTTTTAAGGGTATGCTGCAGCCCGGGGGCAAGCAAGTAAATGCCCAGTTACTAAAAGGGGGTTCAAATACCCCTTTTTCCGCCACTTTTTTAAATTAGGGTCGAAGGTTTAAAGGGGTCTTGTGTATCCGGCAGGTTAGTCAATGCCCTTTCAAAAAAATTTGGTGCTTCAAAGACTCCTTTTTCCGACATTTTTTAATTTGGGGTCAGCATTTTTAAGGGTCTTGCTGATTCCCGGAAAGGGAAAATGGGCAATTTTCCATTTCAAGTAAAATGTAGTTCAAGAATACTCCCTTTGTCATTTTTAATTTGTGGGTCATGATTTTTGGATCTGCGTGGTACAAGACGGGTAGTAATTTGTCGTGATTTTTTTTTTGTGACTTTGTTCCCTATTGTTGCCTAGATGTCAGTACCCTTTTGAGTTTGGAGTTAACCCGCTTCCCCAGCCGGGTTTGGGTGTAATAAAAAAGATGTTGTTCCTTCCCTTTGATTTTTAATTGGCATGGGTATTTTCTTTTTAGACTATGGGAAAAAGGTCTTGATAATTGCCGATATGGGCTATCGACCCGATGACGATAGTGACACAATCGTCATCATAGTCATAAGTGATAACTTAGGATTTTTACTTTTTTGCTTTGTGCACCGACCGGCTGAAATGTTTGACGCAGATTTAGTTTTCACATCTGAATTTGTTTTTTAAGAATCACGGCAAATGGTAAAGTAAGAAGTAAATACATATCTTTTCACAGTTTCTTTTAATTTTTTGCTTAAATAGAAAAAATCACCACCAATATACATTTTGAAGTTGGGCTCCCCTATCTGTTACATTTTCAAATTTTTACCTTTTTTATTACATAGGTATAAAAATTTTAAGTTGTCAGAAAAACAACTAAAAATTTTTTTTTGGGAACTGTAATTTTTTTATTTTGTTTAGTGTTTTTTTTTTCAGATAAAGTCCTCTAGGGAGTATTGTTACATAATATTTTTTAGTTTTTACTGCTGAATTCCCCCATACCAGGGGGAAATGAGTCCCCCGTTATGGTCCCCGGATACGTGACTGCGAATGTAAAAAGCTTTTGGCTAAACCGTATCAACAGTGCTAATTGAGTGCCATGTATACAGCGATTTTGAATTCTGGGATGGTAATAAACCTTCCCTTTCTTCCCTTGGGAGAGCTGGGCTGTCACTAACAGCCAGCTCTCCCCTATTTTATAGTCTTTGTACAACTGCAATCTCCGTGAGAACAATGTGAAACATTGGTGCAGTATTGCTTGCTAACTCTGGAACTTGGGGAGAAAAGATGTTTTTTTGGCGCCCGGCGGCCTTTTTTTTTCGCAAAATTTTGGTGTAAAAGTGCATGAATTTTTGAACCCATGTTACGCGGGTCTTAAATCAGGTGCTTTCTGTGCAAAAAATGACATTTCGGGCTGGGTAAACCACTTTTAAAAGTGCTCTACCTGTTCTGCGAAAACCCCCCCTGGATTTCCGTAGGGGAAGCTTTAAAATGTGAGTTTCATACGTTGTAGTGCCCCCGAAAGGGCCCCTCCGATCTCAGGTGTACTACAAAGTTCCGTGGGAGACTGTAATTCGCCTAATTTTGGAGTGTACCTGGTTAGGGGCTACACCAGTTTTCGGGCTGAAAAAACGCCAGACTTCTATCATTCACTCAGCGTTATTTGATGCTTATTTTTGGGTGTATTGAGTGCCCAATATGCCCCTAAATAAGCGCCATCGACTACCATGTAAAATCATTGTCATCATTTCACTCAACAATAAAAACATAGAAGGCAGATATCTGCCTGAGGCAGTCCATGTTGTTTCCACCTTGAAATTCTGCACTTGAAAGCGAGGAATTTTCAACGTGGAAACAACACATTTATGCTGTGGACACTGTCAGCACTCGAAATGTGTTTTATTTGCTCTTTGAAAAAATACTTTGTGTGAACTTTCTATTAGTCTATGGGAGATTATTGCTTAATAATCAAGGTTTGCAACCCCAGTGAACAAGTAAACAGTAAAGATTCCGTTATAGTAAAGGAGACAAACAGCTAAATGTGATTTGCTTCACTTTATTCCACTCTTCATATACAGCAAGTAGGGAACAGAACAGAAATGATAAAGCAACAGATCAAGACACCAGGCTCCTATGATTTAACAGATCGTCAAGCTGGTTCTTAGCACTATTATAAGGTCCCACAAATAATTAGCTCCCAATATATTTATAATCAATAACCTATAATGATTAGATCTTAAAATAATACAGATTCTTGCAGGTTCTTATATTCAATGTATCTCCTGGGACGCAGGTTAAGCCACACTTTTATACTGAAGCCTGAGCAATTACATAATACAATTATACACTGATGTGATAGATATAAATTGATAATTTATACGTTTTAAACAATTCCAGTGACAATCAACTGTGATAAAATGTCCTTCTGCTGGGTGCCATAAAGATTAGCTGTAATCTATGAAGATACCGGCCAGTGGTCAATATGTGAGAAGCTCCCGATGTAGTTATAGCCTATAATCTAGAATGCTTAAATCTTCCTTAAAGGTGCTTATATTAGATACTACATTCAAAAACTGAGCAATTGAATTTTTACACTTATGCCCTAGACACAAATTAAAGGGGTTCTCTGCTTTGTACAATTCCTATTTATTGAGTGAGTCTGGACAATGAGAACAATGGGTGACATGTATGAACAGGGCCGCGCCAGTTTTCTGCTGTACTTTGAGCCAAAAAGAATGTATAAACAGGTGCACTACAAAGGCACTTAGGGCCACATGTATGAAACTGTTTAGGTCTAAAACTCACTCTTTTGCCCATAGTAACCTATGGGCAAAAATGTGAGTTTTAGACCTAAACAGTTTCATACATGTGGCCCTAAGTGCCTTTGTAATGCACTAAAGATTTGGGAGCATTTGTAGGATTAGCACATGTATGATTCCTTGACACCAAACTTTGGCGCAGAACAGTAAGAAGAGCCAGACCAGGTTAAAGTTGTTGTATTAGCACTAGACTGCCCTGTATGTATGACCTGCAGAAGAACAGACCAGGATGAAGGTGGTGCCTGAGCCAGACTTGTGAAATTGGCTCTACACTGCCCTATATGTACGACCTGCAGAAGAACAGCCAGAATAGGGTAAAGGTGGTGCCTGAGCCAGACTTGTGGTATTGGCTCTACTCTGCCCTGTATGTATGACCTGCAGAAGAACAGACCAGGGTAAAGGTGGTGCCTGAGCCAGACTTGTGGTATTGGCTCTACACTGCCCTGTATGTATGACCTGCAGAAGAACAGCCAGACCAGGGTAAAGGTGGTGCCTGAGCCAGACTTGTGGAATTGGCTCTACACTGCCCTGTATGTATGACCTGCAGAAGAACAACCAGACCAGGGTAAAGGTGGTGCCTGAGCCAGACTTGTGGTATTGGCTCTACACTGCCCTGTATGTATGACCTGCAGAAGAACAGCTTCATACATTCTGGAACATTCTACACTGCCTTAAAGCTATTTAGAACTGGCCTGTCAGTGCCAATGTTCATGCATGTTCAATCTGTCCACCAGCTGGGACCCAAAGTCAGCAGTCTTCTGTGAGGAAGCCAATCAGTGTTTATTTTCCCTGTAATAGTCACCATGGGGGAAAATAAAGGTAACCTGTCTCTTTAGGTGACTTTTCAGAATAAGCTCCTGTGAATGTGATATGAGGAATAGACTTTATTGTAGCTAATTTATGACTCAATTATGGTATTTTCAATCCCTCACAGGTTTCATCTCTATTTCTCAGTTTTACCTGAGTGAGCATAGGCTAGCTGCTATGATGTCTCCCATGAACTGCAAACACAGAGAAAAGGGGATCCTAATCCTTGTAGTACACCCCCATGAGCAGTAGCAGCATAGAGGACATTATAGATTAGTACTGAGCAGTGTAAGCTGCACCCTGCACTGTGGTGGGATAAAACACTTCCTACAAGCTTTAGCAGGGTCTTTGTTTCTCTTGCCTTGTCCTGTTTTAGAAGGGCACTTCCCCCTTCTCTACCTCCATCCATAGACTTTGATGGGTCACATGTAACCGGATCCCTAGGTGATCTGATAATCCTTCTCATATCTCAAGATGAATTATATGAGTAAATTAAGAGAGAAAGGTCAGAGCATAAAATAGCAGACAAGTTGACTCAGATGCTTTATTTCTGCTGACTATAAAATAGGAATTCCCTCCTCAACTCAGGTTTCCCTAATAGATTATATTAAAATGGGTTGTCTGAATTGAAAATCCTCTTTAAGCAAATAAACAAGATTTTCTATAAATTATGTAAGTAAATCAAAAATGATTCTAAGTTATGAATATATATAGAACCAGATATAATAATCTCTTGACATGCAGAATGAACTTGTAAGTTTTTACTCAGACCTACTGCTCCTTATGAGCTACAATGAATATTAAGGCCTTATAGTCAGTGAGGTCACTCACAGCCGTTCTCTTCTTTACCTTACAGTAATCAACAACAAAGCATTCTCCCTCTAGAGCTTCCCTTACAAAATCCTCATCATACGTGAGACCATGGAACTTGTCTTTCCCAACTGTTACATATGTTTTTCCTAAAGTACCAATAATTATTATGTGTCCTCCAGGTCTCAGCAAGCTTGAAAACTTCCTGAGATATCTTCTGTATTCATCATGATCTCTACAAATATAATCTAAGAGCCCAGCACTGATGATACAATCTGCTGGGGGTAAGACCATCGGATCCATTATGTTGTCTTTTTGAAGGTCACATTTCATAACATGTTGAACTGCTGATCTCACTTTTCCTTCTTTGTCCTGTATCTGGTCACTGAAAGAAAGCGAAAAGGATTATTGGTTTCAGTATTTATAGAAAGACTTGACTTTGACCAGTGGACTAAGTGTCAGGCGTATAATGTGCCCTTTAAACAGTGCCCATAATTATACAGAACGCTATGGATGAGAATATTAATCTGAGTGGATAAATGTAGGTTTTTTTCTACTGAAAATTTTGTTTGATTAGACTGGCACTGGGAAAATCAGATAGATAGAATACATACTGCCAAAACATTTCATATATCTGCTTCATATCTCTTGTACAGTCTCAATAATGACATTGGGTTTACCCTAGAATTTGGACCCTAGAAATACTCCACCTGCTTCCTTCCATCTCCATCTGAAGTTTTGCAACATGTCCCCAGTCAAATGCTCCAGTCCGTGTGTTCAGCCATCTTTTCAGCTCCATGATGCATCTGTCTTTGACCTTCAGGACTATGGTGTGTTTGAAAAACTCACAGACTGCAATCAGATGATGGACCAATGAACTCAGGCTGAGATCAATCAGGATATTTCCTTTAATATGACCTGTAAAAACATTTTCTGAATATTGAAACATCTAGTATGTTAAACCCATATAGATATTCTAGTAAAGTTATAACTCATATCTATATCAATTGCATCAAAATATATACACACTGGTTTTCCAGGACCTAACAATAAGAAAATAGCAGAAATGATCCTGTTCTGTGGCACTTTAATGTAGTGGAATTTATCTAATACATCTTTAAACTACATTTATGTTGTTATCCAATTTTTACAATCACTACTAGTTAGAAGCATAGTGTGACAATCACCTGATCATAAGGTGGAAATCTGATAGCATCTGTTCAGTTTCCCTGCAACGCCACCACAGGAGAACTTAAGCATTACAATTCCCACAATGTTGAATTACTGGGGCTGGCGGAAAGTGCTGTTGGACACAAGTTTATCCTTCTGTATGAGAGGAAGAGGAGTTGAAGCTTCTGAAGTCCAGGTAGACTGGAGGCCAGAAGACATTATGCAAGTCAGTGTGAATCTGTACAAGGGGGTCATGTGTTGTGAGGCGCTGACTTCTGATGGAAAGGCAGAGCCTGGTTGTCTCAGATCAAATGAGACAAATTATACTGAGTACAATTGACAGGAAAGAAGACAAGGAAGTTACCAGAATTAAATGTTACAGTCAATGTCTGAAACTTTTACTGGCAGCTCAAGGATGTCACCTTCCTCTCAGACCTACTGTGAGATGTGAAGGACACTTTGCAGAACATTCTCGAGACATTATACCGATAAAGACTGAAGCGGGAGCCTTTGGTTGAAAAAGAGCTTCTACTGAGCTTAATTCAGTGAATCTGTAGAAGTACAGAGCGCGTAGCAAATATTTACTAAGGGTTATGTTGTTGCCAGTTATGCGGTTTATGGCAAAGCTGGAGAGTATTACGAAGCCCCCTGTACTGGTAACCGGTACAGTGACTGAATGACTGTGCAATTCAGAGCAGGATAGGTTCTTGAAAGCAAGTGCCTTCCATAGGTTCTAAAAGGTGAATACTCATGTGATGGAATTGCATGTGAGACACCATACATATCAGTAACAACAGGCGATTGTGGGGTGCATATGGCTTCCATGACAACCCGGAAGACAAGCAAAGGTATTTGGGCTGTTAGTGACATCACCATGCTGGCGGTGCCCAAGGAACGGCAAGATGTGCTGACTGACAGTTGATTACAGTCATGAACTGCATTGTTTTACATCAGCAATCTGATGATCACTAAGTGTAGTCTCTTATGGAGACAAGTAAAAAAAAATTATGTGTAAAAAAATACAAAAAACCCCACAAACGAAAAAACGTACACACATCGCCTTTTCCCCATTAAAAATGCCAATCAACCCACAAAAAAAAGAGATAAATTCAAAACTTAGATGAAATCTCTTAGGGGTTTTGATTTCAAAATAGGGGACATCTGAAAGGTTTCACCTGTTCTGGTACATTGGGGGCATTGCAAATGCGACATGGCACCCACCAAAATTTACCTTCCAAAAGCTCAATAGCGCTTTCGCCCTTTGCACCCAAACAGTGGAGTACAACTACATATATGGTATTGTCCAACTTAGAAGAAATTGCATAACACATTTTGTGGTGCTTTTTTTGAGGATTCTTTGTGGAAATGAAAAATTTTCAGCTAAAACTGCATATTATTGGAACAAAAGTTTATTTCTCATTTTCACAGCCTAATGCTAAAAAAAATCTGAAATTCACCTTTGAGGTCAAAATTCTCTCTATATCTCTGGATATATTCCTTAAGCAGTGTACTTTCCAAAATTAGGTCTTTTTAGGGAAATGTGTTAAGTTTTACTACTTGGCATGCCTGCAAGCCTGTAATGTTGCCTAAAAAATATCCTAAGAACATGAGACCCGAAAGTCCAGTAGCTGTGCCTCCTACCCTAGGGCTTGTGGGAGTGGGAAGTAGATGTGTTAAATTTGTTGTTATCACTCTCACACTCTCTTATGCTGGTCATTGGAAGTTGAACATGGCACCTCATGGATTTGAAAAAAATAAATGTTGCTCTACATAAAGATGGCCTGGGCTATGAGAAGATTGGCGACACCCTGAAACTGAGCTGCAGTACAGTGGCCAAGGCCATACAACGGTTTAACAAGATAGATTCCACTCAGAACAAACTTGCCATGGTCGGCCAAAGAAGTTGAGTGCACATGCTAAGTGACATATCCAGAGATAATCTTTTCAAAATAGATGTATGAGTGAGGTTAAAAGAGTGGGAGTTCGGCCTTTCAGTGCTCAGACCATACACCACACACTGCATCAAATTGGTCTGCATGGCTGTCATCCCAGAAGAAAGCCTTTTGTAAAGATGATACACAAAAAAGCCCTCAAGCAGCTTACTGAAGACAGGCAGACTAAGGACATGGATTGCTAGAACCACCCTGTGGTCTGATGAGACCAAGATAAACTTATTTGGTTCAGTTGGTATCAAGCGTATCTGGTGGCAACCAGGTGAGGAGTACAAAGACAAGTGTGGCTAGTCTACAGCACAGTTAAAGGGGTTGTCTCACTACATTGATTCATCTTACCTCAGTCCTGCTTTCCTGGTTTCATTTTGAATTCAGGGGCGTGTTTACTGGCTTCTACTAGGCTGCAGTAGAAGCTAGGTCTTTAGCTATAGCAACCAGCGTTGACAGCCTATCAGGATAGATCAAATAGGTCTGTAGCTATAGTGACCTGAGGAGCGGATGCAGCCCATACAAGAGGGGATATCTAGGAATAGGTAGGACACTGTTAATGGACACATATTGCAAAGTGACTTGTTTTTGCAAGATCTTTAACATGAAAAGCAATCCTTGTAGTGAGACAACCCCTTTAAGCATGATGGTGGGGGTGTCATGGTTTGGGGCTGCATGAGTGCTGCCAGCTGTGGGGAGCTATAGTTCATGGAGGGAACCAAGAATGCCAATATGTACTGTGACATACTGAAGCAGAGCATGATCCCCTCCCTTCTGGGCCACAGTCCAGTATTCCAACATAATAATGACCCCAAACACCAAGACAACTACTGCTTGGTAAAGAAAATGAAAGAAAAGGATCTGAACTTCCCAAGCATGTCTCCAGACCTAAACCCTATAGAGCATCTGTGGGGCATCCACAAATGGAAGGTGGAGGAGCTCAAGGTCTCCAACATCAATCAACTGATGTGGCCATGAAGGAGTGGAAGAGGATTCAAGTGGTTGCAATCTGTGAAGCTCTAGTGAACTCCATGCCCAAGAGAGTTAAAAGTGCTGGAAAATAATGGTGGCCACACAAAATATAGACACTTTGGGTACATATTGTCCATTTTCACTTATGGGTGTACTCACTTTTGTTGCCAGACATTTAGACATTGATGGCTGTGTGTCAAGTTATTTTGAGGGCGCGCCAAATTACACTGTTATAAAAGCTGTACACTGACTACTTTACATTGTATCAAAGCTCCATATCTTTGGTGTTGTCCCATGAAAAAATATAATACAATGTTTCCAAAAATGTAAATGGAGTACTCACTTATGTGAGATACTGTATTTACTCTATTAAACTCAGACCCTAAATTTCACCCCCTGTCTTCAACACTCAAAAATAATTTTGCCTAAATTTCTGGTTAGTTATTTACAATTGTTTACAATCAAAGTGTTAAGGAAAAAAAAACCCCTGAGATAAAGAAAGTTTCCCTCTCTTTTCCTCATGGACGGTAGGGTGGTGGATAATGGCTTAAACACAATGGAACTTATGTATGAAACTATCTAGTTGTAAGACTATCGTTGTAGTCTATAGCAACCAATCAGAGCTCATAGCAACCAATCAGAGCAAAGGTTTTATTTTTCAGAGCACTATATAAAATGAAAGCTGAACTCTGGTTGCTATGGGCAACAAAGACAGTTGTATGGATAGACCGTTTTCATACATGTCCTCCAATGTGATTTTAATTATTAACACTGTTGGCATTGTATAAACAAAATTGTTCTATAACAAAGTATAAAGAAGACTAGAAACCAAATATACATAGAAAATCATGATACATACCCTCTGTGAAAAATTTTATAAGATTTTCAATTTGAAATATCAAGATGTCCTCTCGAAAGACCATTTCATCTTTACCTGAGAAAAAATTCTCCATCAATTCTCTGGAATCAAAGCCGTGTATATCATAGAGCTTACAGGAGCTGGAATCCATTGTCTAAACTTATCATAGACAAGATGACTGCCTCTACATCCGAGCTCAAGGGTTTTATATGCTTACCAGGAATCAGTCAACAAAGTAAAATGTTAATAAGAATTACTGACAACATCATGATTTATTATTGCCATGAGCTATAGGATCTTGTGGTATGAAAGAAAAACATTAATATTCTTCCATCAAACATCCCTGAATTAATTTTAAAGTTACAATAAAAAAAAAATGTACCTTGCTATTTGTCCTTCTTCTATGGCTTTTGTAAAAGAATATAGATTGAACCATGTAATAAGGAATGTAGAAGTGATATACTCAGGGGCGCCACAAGGCAGTATTATCCGAGGCTGGGGCCCCAGATAAAACTGCCAGTGCCCCAAACCTGCAATCTGCCCAAAGGTCAGATTGGGGGGGCCCTAGAACCTAGTGGAGGACATATATTCCTACCTACAGACTGGAGTGCCCTATAACCTACTGTGAGACATATTCCTACCTACACACTGCAGGCCATAAAATCTACTGAAGGGGGGCCCTATTACCTATTGGAGGGCATAAATTCCTACCTATGTACTGCTGGCCCTATAACTTACAGAAAGAGGGTCCTAGAACCTACATACTGGGGAGCCCTAGAACCTACTGGGAGACATATATTCCTACCTATGGACTGGGGGTCCTATAACCTATTGGGTGAACATGTGTTTCTACCAACAGACCAGGGGCGCTATAACCTATCTACAGACTGGAGTGCCCTATAACATACTGGGAAACATATAATCCTACATACATACTGAGGGGCCCTATAACCTACTGGGGAATGTATATTCCTACTTACATACTTCAGACCATATAACCTACTGAAGGGGGGCCCTATACCCAGCTGAAAGGACATATATTCCTACCAATATACAACCTACTGGGGGACATATATTCCTACCGATATACTGAGAAGTTCTGTAATCTACTGGGGTACATATATTCCTACCAACATACTGGGTCCTACTTCGTACTGGGCAGCACCAGAGTCATCCATATACTCGGCTCTTACCACATTTTCCTGAGTACCTGTTGCTAAAGGCAAAATCCCCCCTACGTCTTTAGAGGCAGAGATAAATTTGTCCACATACAGCTCAGCTGTGGGCTCATACCATGCGCTCACCTCACAATGGGCAACAGACAGTGTATAGCCACTTCCTACAGGTGGCACAACCCATACACGCCCTGCAATGCCATCACCTTCAGCCACATGCTGACATTCACAGGGTTAATACTGGCAACCCCAAAACTAGCACTGTAAGACCTACTAGCCACCTTCCACACACAGACTAGTTTGTCATTGTGCCCACCGGGAAGTGTCTTCACTATTTTGGGTCTCACATAATCAAAAGGTCCCTGGTTGGACCCAGCAACCACACTAGCTTCACAGAAAAATATAATAACAATATACCTCTCAGGGTCGCTATCCACCATGGCCTCTAGGGGTGCACCTGAGCCCCAACCTGCTGCCATTATATTACAATGAGATCCAAACTTCTCTTCATCACAAGTCCTCTGGTTCTCAGTGACCATCTCTATACAAAACTTGTCAGTGACCATGATATTTCTAGGTGTTTCACTAGTGTCAGAGCCCCCTTTGTTAGCAGCAGGTGGAAATATTTTTTCCACATCCCCTATAACCATGTTCAAGGGAGCACTCTCCAGATGATTTCTATTTATCTCTGGGGTACTGCTGACAACCGAAACATTTAGGGGCCGTTTACACGGCACTGAGCAAATTCCGATCGGATTATCCGATCTGTTTTTGGGCCATGTACACAGCCGCAGATGGACAGCTTTTCTCCGCGGTTTGCAGAGAAACCCTCCCACTTCACACTGATCTGTTCAGGTTCTGCCCGAAAACAGGGCGGAAGAATGAACATGTTTAATGTTTTTCGGATCTCCATCACAGAGCCACCTCTCAGCACATATTTTCTCTACACAAGTATTTTTATCACTCCCATCTGAATAATTAACATCATCATTACACTATAGCACTGCCACACTACAGCGTCTGCCGCACCACTGAAATGGAGACTCTTCACAGTACCAGTACTAGGTGTTAAATAACTAGCCCATCCACACTCTTACTACAAGTCTCCTCATAAATTGCAGCACAGCCTTCATTGCCAGGGTTTGTCTTCTCCCTTTCAGGCAATACACTGGCCGTGCTTACACCAGCTAATTCAATCAACTTTTTAACACCAGCAGAGCGCACCTGATTGCTACTGGCGACCACATAGTAGCTCCACAGGAAACTGTATTGACGGCATAACTCTCAGGATTGTTATCAACCCCCAGACATACACCACCTGCACTTATGGTGCTATTACCAGCCATTACCTCTAGGGGCACACCAGAGTTAATCCCCTCTACTGCTCTGGCTGCAGTGTCCCTTCTCCTGCTCTGATTGGAAGACATAGCTCTGAGTTATAGGTACATTGTTTACATAACCTTGGGTGACCTTAGTCTCCTCATTTTCCAGAGGCAACACAGTATATAATAAACCAAATCCATCAGATCTTTCAAGTCCACATATAACAGGCCCGCTGCTCTCAGGACTCTCCTGTTGACCTGGCAGCATTTTGGGGCCTGTTTAGTCCACCCATATCTTACTTCAGTAGGTTATACAGTACAGTAAGTCTGCACCCACCACCCCTTCACATACCCAGAGCCGCTGACGGACAGTCCCAAAGCAGGTATAAGAATTGATTGAAACATTCTTACCCAGTTCTGGTCGGGTCTGTAAACACAGGATGATGTCTGTGTAACGGCTGAGGTACTGGATCCTCTAGACCACCACAAGTGGTGGTATAAGTCACACCAGGGAATGGGTCTAAGTAGGTCCCGGTGTTCACCAGAGCCCACTGCTGTGGCGGGAGTCCTACTAGGTCACTACCCCTGATGCGGCAGCCAAAGTGTAGCGTGGTACAGAATCGTCAGGAAGGCTCGTAGTCAGGGACAGGCGAGAAGGTCTGGACAGGCAACAAAGGTTCGTGGTCAAGGGACAGAGGCAATGGTTACAATAAATGGAATATCAGAAAATAGACTTTTAGGAACGTTTTTTTGCTCTAGGCAAAACGCACTATTGATCTGGCAAGGGATAACAGGAAGAGGCAGGGTTAAATATGGTCAGTGTCCAGTGACCTCCACGTCTTTCCCTGCGGTCATCTTCCGCATAGCCCTTTGCACCTTACGTCGGGCTCTAACATCATCCTCTGCAGTCTCCATTGGTGACACAGTTTCTCTCTTGATATTCAGCTGTACCGGGAGCCTCAGATTGCACTCTTGCTGCTCTGCTAACTGTTGTGCCCACAGCTTGTTCATCTCCCACTCCTGTGCGGTAACCTCCGCAAGGTATTTAGCCTCGTAGTCAGGGACAGGCAAGAAGGTCTGGACAGGCAGAAAAGGTTTGTGGTCAAGGGGCAGAGGCAATGGTTATGATACATGGAATATCAGAAAGTAGACTTTAAGGAATACTTTCTCGCTAGGCAAGAGGCACTATTGATCTGGCAAGGGATAACAGGAATGGTTAAATAGGGTCAGCATCCAGTGTCCATCAATCATTGAGGCACTAGCCCTTTAAATTTAACAGAGGCGGCACTCGCACCCTGAGGAGCAGGGACGCGTGCACCGGCTGGCAGAGACTACACCAGGAACCCGAAGAAGTTAAGTTACCGCGGCTGCGGACTGGACTGTCAATGTACCCACTGCCCGAAATGTGGGTTGCAGCACCACTCACAGCAGAGGCACGGGTGCACCCACGATCCAGTGAGGGTTGGGGGGTGCCTATGACAGTCTGGATGCACTTTGAGTAACTTTTGCTGGCTTTCCATGTCAGTCAGTGGTGGGACTTCCAACACCTGAAACTCCACGGCTTGGGGATGTATCCTTTCTGGCCTTCTAGTGAGAGGACTATCAGGAGCACATCTCTCCGTTTTGTGGCACTTCCAACATGGCTCCCTCTTCTGAATAGTGGTAGCAGGCTCCTGCTGATGAAATTGAATGCCTGCAGCAACAGCCACATGCAGGTCCCTCAGCAACTCTGTCTCTCCAAAGTGGACCCCTTCTTTGTTGGACAACAAGGCCTCCTGGCCACAGGACATTCACTTGTGTGGAAGCACCTCTTTTTTGACATGTCGCCCTAAGAGAACACAGCATCATTATGATGACCTCTCCTAAATGTACAGCACTGGGAGCGGGTTCTTAGCACCAAGAGTTGGATAATGTGGGAACAGCAGCTGTATAGCAGGGTGAACTACTGCCTCATAGCAATTAACAACTACCACTTCATAAAATCATAAAAAACTCAAGTGCTGCCCATATAACCCTAGTAATGCCAGGCTAAATAGCAATTTCAGAATCACAAGAAAGTCTTCCCCCTCTTCCTCAGTCCCTTGGATGGTGATTAGGGCCAGGCCTGACCTGTGATAATCCTTGTTAGGACATACAGATGTAGTGAAGAGTAACTTGACAGATGATGCACTATGATATCCTGTAGAGTAATGAGATGGTGCATTGAACTGTCAATTTTGCACTTCAGGATTACAAACCTTCTCCTATTATAAATCAGAGAATCAATGAGATGAAATGATAGAGAATCTTTGACAGCAGTTGAAACTCCAGCTTTCTTTCTGTCTGTGCATGAATGGAATATGTGAGGATAAGATTTACTGTGCATTCTGGAGGTGTCTGTCTACAACTCGTATATGGGTCTTCTGGATGCACAGTACAACAGAATTGTATGTTTTGGCCCCTTTCCAAAGCATGGAGCATTTAAAAGGATTATCAAAACCCTTAACTTTCATAGAGAGAATATTAAGAAGAAGAAAGAATTGCCGACCATGAAATACATCAATTAAAGAGTGAATGCAAAAAGTTATTTGATATGAAATTAATTTTTTGGCTTATTCCATTGCCCTACAGGTAATTTTCTTTATTAGATAAGTATTATAATTATACGATCAGTATATTTATTGCCGTTAGACATGTTGAGTATTGTGAGGGGTCAATTCAAAGGCAAGCACACGCACAGGGATTTGAAGTCCAAATAAAGAGGTATTTATTTTAAAGTTCTGAGATTCCAAAAACAAAACTCAGCTTAGCTTCAGCATACACAGGAAACCATACAACAGAAAGTCCTTCCTTCAGGAATATGGGATATGCTCACCAACAGCACACCTTCAGGCCTAAACAGCCTCACAGCTTGGCAGTCCACAGTTCCTGGTTGCAGGTCCAGAAACACACCTCCAGACTTCCTGCATAAGCTGCCTTTTATTTGGCTATCACAAGGCATTATGGGAAAGGAGCTGGAAAGCTCACAGCGCCCTCTATAGGTTGTAACAAATCCTCAATTTACTTCTGATTCACTGAATCTTTGAGAAGCAAAAAGGAATAATTGTCAAGCCAATATTGCTCATCTACATATGCGTTTCGGGGTTTTGCCCCTCATCAGTGTAGAGCAGAGCGATATTGGCTTGACTGGTGGAGGCAATGAGTGGGTATGTGGGAGGGAACATCTCTCCCTTATGGAGAGCACCAGTTAAGGTGTGTAGTGTTTTGTTTTGCCTTTTAGCCCACTACTCAGCATCTTGTTACAACCTATAGAGGGCGCAGTGAGCTTTCCAGCTCCTTTCCCATAATGCCCTAGTCTTAGGGCTAGTTCACACGGCTGATTGCCGAAGTAATTGCGGGGACGGATTTCGCCCCGCAATTACGCCGGCTGCCGTGCAACGGGGCGGGGGGCCGGCGTCTCGCCGGACCCATAGACATTCATTATTCACGGCGCCGTCACACCGTAAATAATGTGCATGTCACTTTCTCCCCGCTCGGCGGATTCTCCGAGCGGGTAGAGCAGACGGAATACATAGTTCTCTACGAGAACTATGGATTACCGTAATGACAGAGGCGGATTTCAGCCGTACTGCAGCGCAAATACGGCGCGCAGTATGTCTGAATTCAGCGCCCAAATCAGCCGTGTGAACAAGCACTTATAGTGACCATACCACCCTGACTATTGTCCGCTCCATAAAAAACCCGACCGGGACGACAAAAGAAAAACTGCTCAGCAGCAATAATTGTTGCTGGCATCATGCTATTGGGTTTTTTATATCACCGAGGCCAGCCACCTTGGTGATAAATATCTCCCGTCTATGATGGTACCTCTGACCCTCCTACAGTATATATATGAAAATATAAAGATACAGCTACATTAATACAGAATTAGAATAACTAATGACTTTTTCCAAGTATGATGATGATATATCTCTTAAATCCTTTAACTGTTTAGACTATCTTTATTGTGTTGGCTAAAGAGATGGTAAGAACCATGGAAATGAAATATAACCGTAAGAGGAAAAAGGTTTATATTGTTTTCCAAAGGTTAATTTAATGGTCATTAATTTCATTATTCTACTATTAGACCACAGCTATTGCCTTTATAATGATGTAAGGTGGCTATAAATTTGGTACTGCTATGGGTATGGTGGTCATGCCAATTTCGCCATTTTGTTTTTTAAAGAGTACTATAGGGCATAAGGGAAAAGTGAGTACAGTTCTTCTAAACTGGTAAAGATTTGACATTCATAACCTTGTTATTTGGCTTGGAAGAAAACAATCTATGGAAATTTTTATAAAGGAAAAGTACTGATCAGAAAAATCATAAACTCTATTTGGATTGGGTTTTTCATTAAAATCTTTTTATTGATATATACCGAAAGTTATATGCGTGTCTAAACAGTATTATTGAAGTTACAGTTGAAACCAGTAGTTTACATATACTGAACAAAAAATAAAACTATGCATGTTTTTCTCACTATCTGACATGAAATCAGAACACAACCTTCCCCGTTTAAGGTCAAATAGAACTAACCCAAAATTATATATACTTTTTCAAATGCAGAACTAATGAGAGAGATAATTTATTCAGGCATTTATATTACAATCTTCAAAGTCAAAAGTTTACAATACACTGGAATCAACTAGTACTATTAAAAAATTTAGGACAGCTCATATGATGATGTCACGTTTTTGGAAGCTTTTTATAGGTTTATTGGCAACATCTGAGTAAATTAGAGACACATCTGAAATAGGATTATTTTTTATATTAATTTTTTTAAATACACTATAAGAATCACACTGCTATCTGGAATGTTTAGCATCAATGGAAAGTCTAGAAGAATCAGCCAAGATACCAGGAAGTGAGAAATTGTGGACTTGCACAAGTCTGGATCATCCTTGGGTGCAATTTCAAGGTACCTGGAAGGTGCCAATCGTTCATCTGAAGCAAACACAATTATACCACAAACAAAACAAGATGGGAAGTGTATTAGAACATCCATCACAAAAATGGACCGCTCAGAAGGACGGGTTCTGTGTCTCAGAGATCAAATGTGCATTGCGTTACTTACAGTGAATTACACCTGCTCAATAAATTACGATAGGAGTTAACAAAATGTATTGAAGTAGGTTTGCTTTCTCCTCATCGCCCTCTACAATACCTCCCTCACTACTTTTCAAAGGGCCATCATTTTCATCTTTAATCTTTTTATTATTTATATAATAAAAAAAAAAATTGGGGGTTAGTTTTACCAATATGATTCTCTATCCCCAGCTTTGCTGTCTTTATCATTATCATATTTTTATCATTTCTTTATCATTATTTTAAATATTTTATTTTCGTCTTATAGTTTTTTAGTCCATCTTCACTGCCCTCCTGTTTAAGTAGCTTAAACACATTATTTTTGTTATTTATTGCCTCCTTTACATCTATGTTGATCCACATTGGCTTTTTCCTGTTTCTAATCATCTGATTTCCATAAGGTATACATCTCTCACACTGGCCCGCTTTACATTTTTTTCAAAGAGTCTCCCATTTATTATTTTATTTTTTGATCGACCTTGTGTTTCAATCAATACAGATTAGAAAAAGGCAGCCTTTCTACAGGAGATTACAAAATTAATTCTCTCTCTTTACTGAAATTCCAAAATTTCACTTGTGGCTACCTCGAACTCTCTAAAACTTCCATTGAAAGATTAATTGAAAAGTATTAGATTTGGTCAAAATTTCCTAGTGATTGACATCATGACAGGATTTTATATAGAGACATACAACTCCTCCCTCCGGTTTGTTAAAACGATTTCATCTGTAAATAGAAACTGTAGACCCTGTAAATAATACTCAGCCTTAGGTCTTAATTCAGCCATGTCCAGTTATCCCCATCAATGTCACATTGTCTTCAAGCCATTAATTATTGCAGTCAATTATTTGTTGTTTGATACTCTTGGCATTGTCAGCATCACATTTAAATATTATGTTCCACTCATTATAACCCCTATTACTATCCCTCCTCCTTCCACTCCACCTCCTGATTTATTACTAATTCCCATCTCTCTATCTTCTCTATCTTTCATGCTATATGTGTAAGTGCTCCACCCATCACTAGTACCTAGTTTAAATATTCCTCAAACTTCCTGGCCATCTTGTCCTCCAATACAGATGCACTCTTCCCAATTTGGTACAGCCCGTTCTTAGCATAGAGTCTGTAGACAGAGATAGAATGTCAGCCCAGTTCATCACAAAAATCCCTTTTTTTCCTACAACACATTTTTTGAAAAACTTATTCACCTCTCATCTCCACCCTGCCTCTCTGGTGTGGCCATGATATAGGTAGTATTTCTGAAAACAATTAACAATCTGGAGTCTTTGTGCTTTGAGCTTTTGCTTAGGTTCCTGAAATTGTTCTTAAGGGCATTTCCACTACCCTACAACTTTGTCATTGGTGCCAATGTGGGACTCAGGACAGCTGGATTATCACCAGCCACAACAAGTAATCTGTCAACCCAATCCATGATATCTCAAAAACACCCCCAGGAAGACAACATACTGTTCAACAATCCCGGTCTTTGTGTCAGATTGCCCTGTTTGTTTCCATAATAATGAAGTATCCATCTACTAGCACCAGTGTAGCCTGCCCAGCACTCCTGTTCCCCACCTTACTTAAAGGGGTTGTCTCACGACTGGATTTCATCCTTCCTTGGTGCTGTCTTAAGAGCTGTAGTTTTCAATCATGGCGGGAGCACTGCTTCACTCGAGTCACTCCTTTCCCCCTCCACTTCATCTAGGTGACACCATGCTGACTCAGCGGCTCGTAATTCTCCGATGCAAAACAGCTTTTTTGAAGGAGAACAGTCTGCAGAATCACAGCTTCTCTTCCTAGCTGCTGCAAACACATTCAATAGGCATCCACAGTGTACACAGCACAACATTTCTCTTCCCCATAACATCGACAGCCACACAGGGCAGGCAATTACCCAGCCAGGGAGGTTCCCAAGCACAGGGAATTGGGCAAGGGGAAAGGGTGAATCGAAATAATCCCATGATGATGGAATAGTCCCTATAGTGTACTAATCTGCCACTGCCGGCAGATGTGCTGGGCAGCCTGTTGTCTTTCATGCGAGCGTTCCACACCAGGGCCGTCTCAACAGCATTATGGGCCCCCTGGGCAGAACGTCATTGGGCCTGCACCAACCAGACCAAGCGAGCAGCCTCTTAAGCTCTATATTAAAATGGCTGTGTAGCGCTGGTCTGGGACACAGGATGGCTGCGACCACATGATAGAACGGGCTTATAAGGGTCATGGACAGTGCCCATCCTTTGGTGCCAGTACCAGGACTACGCAGATCATTTATAACTAACACTTAGGAGCAGTGGCCGGAGGACTGTGCCTAGTGGAACACCCATTACGTTCAGTGAATGTAACCTCTGCTTTGTGGTCAGCCAGCCATTCCTGACACCATTTCACTGGTCGCCCGCCAGAGTCCTTCTGTTATACATATCAGTAACTGCTATGTGGCCCAGCATTACTATATGAATAAGTAGAGACCTGGGGGACAGTGTAACAACCGGTCAGGATGGCTGAACTGACCACAAGCAGAAGTACTACATTATATTCATGTCACTAAACCCTTGTTTCCCCCCCACCCATACATGACCCATGTCACTGTCCCCACTCATTGACATGTCACTGTGTGAACATGTGCCAAACGAATTGTGGTACAAAGACAGACTGACATGGTCAAAATAGGTCTGGGGGACAGTGACAATCACAGTCACTGCCAACCACCCCCCCCCTAACTCGGGCCATAGTGCGTACCTGGTGCTGTCCTCTGCCTGGTACACCATCCTGCTGCTAGCAGCTTGCTACTGCTGCCGCCTCTAAAATGGTGCCTGGGTGCTGTAAGGAAGGTGCTGTGGAGACAGTGGGACCTTTTATTAAAACATTTCTCTACTTCCTTGTCCCTGCGAGCGGACTGCGCGCCGCAGCACACAAAAACTACATTTCCCAGACGTCCCGGCGGGGGATGTAGAGAAGAACCACGACTGCCCACCGCCGCCGGGATTAACTTTCTGCCTGCCTGTTGATGCGCCCGCACCTGCGCTTTACCAGTTCACAGCGCAGGCCGGGGCGGCGCCGCCTATACTTCACTGCGGCAGCCGCCCTGCCTGGCGTGTAAAGCAGTTAAAAGTGCAGGCGCGGTATAAGCAACGATAGCTGGGCCCGGCTGGCAGGGCCACCTGGACTCAATTTGCCAGTGCGTCCGCGCTTCACAACTTGTTCAAAGACCATGCAGGGCGGCGCGCAGTGGAAAGAAAGGCGGCGACCCGCCACCGGCCGCGCTGTGGAACTGTAAGTGAAAGCTTATTTGCACTGAACTTTGCAACTGTTTTTTCAACTGCGAGTTTCGGAACGTAATTTAAATCGAGAATATTCCGACCGTTGAAATCAGTTCTGAAAAACAGTCCATGTGAACAATGCCTAAAGCCGCAAGAGTACAGCGTAACAAGGGGCCGGCACCGCTTCTAGACCTCTGCAGCCCGCACCAGGCCCTAGCCTTGCGCAGCCTGGGACAAGTGAACATAAGCGACCGGCATAGCGGCGCGGAAATGACTGTGTCCGGCGGGCTGCGTTGATTGAATCTATTGGGCACCGCAGCAGGATCGTCCGGGCCCCAGGGGGCCCATCGGTAGGGCTTGGGGGACCCTCCGGGCATCATCGCCTACCTGGACCCCAATAGAAGAGACGGCCCCTGGTTCTGTTCTCACTGCATGTTCTGTGCTGTGTCTCTGCTTAATTACTATTCACTGACTGATTGAACTATTTTCCATGCCTGAATCATTCACTTCAGCAGTGAAGCGGCGTTAAGGCTAAACAGGAGAGTGAATGCTAATTAGGCAGAGTGATTAGACTGACAACAGGGTAAAGACAGTGAAATTAGGTAATCAGCAAATTTGAATAATACATTAGGTCTGAGACACTGATAAGTTGCAGCAGGAGGAGAACTTGACAGTGGTCAATCTAGTAAGAAAAGATAAAAAAGAATAATAGGAAAAAAAAAAAATGAGTAAAAAAATGAAGAAAAAAAAAATTATAACCTGCTCTAAAAATCACTAGACTTCTGCTGGCAGTGCAGAGCGACAGGACACGAGAGAGAACCGACAGGCAGGGCCGTCCTCTCTCCATTGGCCAGGTAGGGGCACCAGTGCCCGTGGGCCACTCCAAGCCCACCGAGGCCCCTGGGGCCCGGGACTACTGCCTGACCCTGGCCCAATAGATTCAATCTACCTGCAGCCCGCCGACACAGTCTCTTTACCGCCCTGCCTGGACTTCTTAGTTAACTTGTCCCAGCTGCGCAGACGCATGGCCGGCGTGCAGAGCTGACTCGTATGTCAGAGACAGACAGTGGCGGCCCCTTGTTACGCTGCTCCTGCGCTTTCTAGGCAATGTTACACATGGCTGATTTCAGAACTGATCACCGGAACTTCATGTAAATACTTCCGAAATCAATGTTGAAAACAATCAGGTTGCAAATCAGTTGAAATAAGCTTCAACTTACAGTTCACAGCGCGCACAGGCGCAGGGGCGCGCCGCCTATCTTCACTAGCACACCGCCCTGCCTGCTCTTTAGAACATTGAAGCGCAGGCGCATCAATTGAGAGGCAGGGCCCTGCACGCCGGCCCAGCTATCGTTGCTATAAAGACTCCGCCTCGCAGCTTTACTATACATACAGCACAGGCAGGGCGGCGCCGCAGTGAAGATAGGGCGGCGCCGCCCCGGCCTGCGCTGTGAACATTGTAAAGCGCGGCAAGTTACGGCAATCAACCAGGCAGGCGAAGTACTCCCGGCTGCCCGGCGGGCAGTCTGTCTCCATCCCCCGCCGGGCCGCTGGGAAATGTAGTTTTAGTGCTGCGGCGCGCAGCCACTCAGTGGCAAGTAAGTAGAAATTTAAAAAAAGGTCCCACCTCCACAGCCCCTTCCTTACAGCACCCAGGCACCATTTTAGAGGCGGCAGCAGCAGCAGCAGATGGGTACCAGGCCAGAGACAGCACCAGGTACACTCTGGCCCGAGTTGGGGGGGGGCAGTGATTTGAGGTCACTGTCCCCCACCTAACAGACCATGTCATTGTCTTGTCCCCACTCGTTTGGCCATGTCACACAGTGACATGTCAAATGAGTGGGGAACAGTGACATGGTCATATGGGTTGGGACAGTGACATGACTATCATGTAACTTCTGCTTGTGGTCAGTCAGCCATCCTGACCCGTGTCACTGTCCCCCAGAGTCTCTCTTATCATATAGTAATGGCTGGGCCACATAGCAGTTACAATATGATACCCGAGACTCTGGGGGACAGTGCCATGGGTCAGGATGGCTGGCTGACCACAAGCAGAGGTTACATGACTTAATGTGTGTCCACAGGCCAGTCCACGCCACTGCTCCGAAGTTATATAAAATGCTGCGTAGCCTGGTCTGGCACCAAAGGATGGCTGTCCATGACCCTTATAGCCCCTCCATCATGTGGTCAGCCATCCTGTGTCCCCAGACCAGGCTACACAGCATTTAATATAACTTAAGAGCTGCTGCGTGGTCTGGTTGGGGGGCCCAATGCACAGTTCTGCCCAGGGGCCCATAATGCTGTTAAGACGGCCCTGCCGACAGGAGATAGTTAAACTTGCGTGTGATCGCTCCCGACTCGACCTGCTGAGATAAGATGCCGGAGATACAGCCTATCAGGGAGAACAAGCAGGTCGGTGACTATAGAGACCTCAGCAGCCCCTGGAGCCACTAAAAGCAAGTTATCTAGAAATCAGTAGGAGATTTGTTATTGACATATATTGCAAACTTGCTTGTTTTTTTAAGATCTTTAATTTGAATGACAATCTTTGTAGTGAGACAACCCCTTTAAGAAAACAGGGGAATTGTCTTGCTGCGGCAGCACTATTTCTGAACTAACATCTCCCTCATCTGCCAATCTTACAAATTTTTTTGGGTTGTGCCAAATCAGGACTAGCCTTCCTGACACTTTTCCTTCCGCCTCTTCTTTCTGATTGTCCACCAGCTAGCTGCCTCATGTCCCTGACCCTCCATGCTAGCATCCTCCCCAGCATCTACCCCAGAGAGTGCTTGCTCAGTGAGCAGCAGACACACTTCCAAGTTGCCAATGGATCTCAGTGTTGCCACTTGCTCATTTAAATCCAAGATTTGGGCTTCTAAATGTGCAGTGTGCACATATCTCACATAGCAGAATGCACCCTCAAATGACTGTTGAAGAATTGGATACATTGCACAGGATGTGCACTGGACAATGATCGAATTCATAGTCAATAGAATCATTTCAATCATGGAACTCATAGGGATATTACACAAGTCAGAGACACAAGATATTAACAGATAAATCAATATAATATTCTCTCTTCTAAATTCTGCAAATCTATAGTTTCTCAGTCATAAGTCCCACACTTAAGACAAAAACACACTTTAGACACAAAACTCTCACAGGCTCGCACACTCACTCTTTCAATTTAGTTTTAAATTTCCTCCCCACCCCATTCTGCAGTGCTACTGTAAACAAATCCCCAGGTTATAAAGGTGTATAACATACCGAATAAACCACACTTTTTATATTAAAGACCGGGCAATTATATTTTTAAACTTATGCATTAGACACAAATTAAAGGGTTTCTCTGCTTTGGTCTATTCCTATTTTTTAAATTTGTCTTGACAATGATTGCAATGTGTCTACCAGCTGGGACCCAAACACATCAGCAGTAATCTGTGGGGTTGCCAAACAGTGTTTAATTTCGCTGCAATAGTCACCATGGGGTAACATTAAAGGGGTTTTTCCACAATCTCATTTCATACCTCCTGCATCCAGCTCTTCCGCTCTGTGTGCTCAGAAAGGGGCATTTGTGATTTGTTTGAATTGCCTATCATGTGACACAGTAGGATGACATCACCATGCCTGTTATCACTCTGGTCAAATAAAGGTTTATGTAAAGAGCTGTGAATAGCTACAATGAAGCTTAGAGGTAAAGTTTTTGCCTCACAATACAAGGGTCCTAGGTTTAAATACCTGCAGGAACCAAACCTTTGGATTTTTTTTTCTCTTTATCAATACACAGACATCATTGAGGTTTCTTTTTTTATTTATTTGCACTGCTTGACTATTTACTGAGGAGTACAGACAGTGACGGACTGGGATGCTTAAGGCCCAGAGGTGGAGTTGATTCTAGGGGCCCACCAGTTGAACTGTTTTGGGGCCCATCGGTGGACTTTATTTTTGGGGCCCCCCCCCACAGCTACTGTAAATGACTGTATATGCCTCCTATACTCTGCCTCTTGCTTTTTGCCCCTCTTTCTATCCTTTTTTGCCTTTTCTGAAACTGTATAAGCAGTTGAAAAACAACTCCATGTCTACAATGCTCAGGGGTCCACCAGGGGTTTCCCCTATTCCCCTGTTGGCCAGTCTGAGCCTGAGTACAGAGGACTGGAGTAGAATGACAGCACCTTGGGTTTGAACACTCAGTAGCTACCTAAAGGGAGGGGTGATGCTGAGAAATGTTAGGCCCGGCCTGAGGACCCTCCAGCCCGGGTTGTATCCCCTGGAAGGGAGTGTAAACAATGGATCACTAAAGGAGCAGCTAAAACAAAAATGGTTCAGAATTTTTAATAAGGATAAATGGTGAAAATGTTTAATATTTAATTTTCAAGCTTCAAACGTAATTTTTGCTTTTTTGAAAAACCCCCCCTTTGGGGGGGTTCGGGGGAAATTCGCGGGACCACCGCAAAGCGATGTTAGTTAAGCCATGCCGGGGGAACGGAAAAAAAGAAACCACCCGGTTTTCAACCAGACCCGCCGCAAAGCGGGATGGACTTCCCTGGGGCGTGAGACTACCTGGTCGAAAAAACCCCCCTGACGTGATTTTGCTTGCGGGGGCGGGCCCGGGGGTACTGCTTTGGTACAAAATCGAATTCCAAGGCGTAGTGGGGGGGACAGGCAAAGGAAAGGGTGGCAGGCCAGGGGTTTGGGTGGTCAAAAAAAAGGGAGGAGGCAGGGCGGCGGAAACAGGCAAGGTCGGGGAAAACTGGCGGACGGACTGGTACAAGGGTAAAAAATAGGGACTCAAAGGGCCCCTTTCCAAACCCTCACTCTAAGCACCCCCACAATTCTCCCAACGGGTTTGGGGCCCGAAAACCCCTTTTATAGGAAAGGGGCCCCAGAAAAAACCCAATTGCCGGGACACTGGCCCTTTAAATCAAAAACCACCTTTCACGCGCGCGCAAAGGGGGCGGGCTTTGAAACCCCAGGGCCGGGACGGATAGGAGTGGGGCCCCCTGGAGGGGGGCCCAAAGGTAAGGGGACCCCGGGGTTTGGGGCCCAGGGTGGGCCCGCGGGGACCGCAAAACCCGCGTTTAAAGGGGCCCCAGCAGGCAGGGGAACCCCGGAAAAGGGGCAGGGGGCCCCGGGGCCGCCATGACAGTACCCCCCCCCCTTTCCCTTAGGCTCCCCCTTTTTTTTTTTAAACCCTAGAAAAAGGTTTGGTGAACAAGTTCCTTTTCCTTCTCCCACGAATGCCCTCGGGCCCAAACCCCCTGCCAGTCGAATGAGAAAGAACCGCTTCCCCCCCCACTGTCTTCGCCCAGCACCCCCCTTAAATTTAAAAGGGAGGGAAATCCGATTTGGGCCACGGGAAAAGGCGGACAAAATCCAGGGGAAAGCGATTCAGCACCACGGGGTTTTGAGGAGCGAGACTTTGGAAAGGCATTCGGGACACCCAGAGTTGGGGGGCCGGGGAAACTTTTTGGTAAAACCGGGTTTTAAGCGGGAACGAAGTCCCACAAAAGGGCCCCAAAATATTTGGGGCCCAAAAACTTGTAGTTTTGGGTCCCTTTAAAAACGGATGATAGGCCGAAAACCCAAACCCCCTATCACCGGGTTTTAAATTTAAAAGAGGGAGGTCTCCGGAATCAAAGGGGCCCTAAAATTTTAAGTACGAGTGGAAGCCTAAATTAAGGGCCTGACGAGTGACCCTGCCAGAAGGTTTTTGAGTCTCGAAATTTGGGCTTTCCACGGCAGGAAAACGTGACACGAAACGGCTAGGGGGAGGGGCGGGGCGGGGGGGGGAAGTAACCCAAATCCCAATTAAAAAAGGGGACGGCTCTAACGGACCTGATTCCAGGGAATTTTAAAAGGGGAATTTCCCCGCCCAGGGGAAAAGGGTTTTCCGCCCTTTTTTAACCTGACGGGCAGGGAGAAAAAAATGCCCGCAGTTTAATTTTGCCAAAGACCTGGTTGACCCCCCCTCCCACCTGCCCTTTTGGCCCTGGGGGTTTGGTACCAGAAAAAAAAAAACTCCAGCTGGACCCGTAATGGAAACACAGAGCCCCCAAATTTAGATAAAAACTGGACCCCCCTATCAGAGATGATGGGAAAAGGGAGCCCGTGAAAAACCGAAAGATGTGGGGAAAAAGGGAGCTGGGCTAGCTGGGGTCCCCGAGGGTACCCCGGGCAGGGGCACAAAAATGAGCCTTTTTTAAGAAAATCTGCCCCACCACCACCCAAAAAAAACCTTTTTTCCCAAAGGGGGCCGGTAGGGGTTTTGGGGGACAAAAATCCAAACCATGGGGACCAAAAGGTTTCTTGGCCCGGGGAGGGTTTTGAAGCAACCCGGGGGGTTCTGAGGCGAGGAACTTTTTTTCCCAGCCAGGAGGTGCGGGCTAAAAACAAAGTCCCTAAAACCCTGCGAGAAGGGGGCCCACCAATAGTACCCTGGGGGATTAGTTTACGGATTTTGTAAAACCCCGGGATGCCCACTAAATCGAAAGAATGCCCCCATTTGAAAAATTTCCAAGGCCAAAAAGCGGGACCGACTAGGTCCCCCCCGGGGAAATTTGTTGAAAAGGTCTACTGGGGGGTTTGCCAAAAAAGAAGCTTTTCCCCGGTTTTTTTTTGGGGGGAATGAGTGTGCAGGGGTGACTCCAAGCCCACCGTGTCGGGGGAAACTAGAGGGGAGCGTCCCCCCGGACGTTTTTTTAAGCCGTGGGAAGGGTGTAGGGGGGAAATTTAAAAGGGGGGCCGAAGAAGAGCGACCTTTCCTGGTTTTGGGACGTGGATTAAATCCTGGGCAGATTGAAAATTAGAGAAGATTTTATGATCCGTTTTTTAGATTCTAGGGGTTTGGCGACCCCCCTCCAGCAAGGGGAAACCTTTTCTTTTTGGGCCAAATTTTTGGGCAAGAAGCCCCCGAAAACCCGGATAGTTTTAATTGCGTTGGGGCGGGAGTGAAGGCCCTTGGAGAAAAACCCACCCCCTCCCAATTTCCCCGAGGGGGGCTTCCCTGAAGGACGGGGGGCCGGGCCCCAAAACCGGGGAGGGTCAAATCAAAGGGGAAAAAGGGGGGCCGCGGGGCCCGGACGAGAGAGAGCGGGGACGGGGGAAAAAGGGCGTTTTTCGACTTTTGGAATTGCCTTTTTTGGGCCTGGGAAGGGAAATTAATTTGGGGTCGGGGGCCCCCTTTCCTTTTGGGGAAAAGGGCCCCCAATTGGAGCCCCCAAAGGAGAGGAAAAAACTGTGGGAAAAAATTGCCTGAAAAAAGGGGCAAACCCAAGAAAGCCGGAGGGCCCCGGGATGGCCCACCGGACGGGGCCCAGGGTGGCCCAACAAGAGCTTGGTGGGCCCATCTGTAGCCCCTTGATCCGACACGATGTCCCCTAAAAAGGGCAGGGAGGAAAAACCCAAAACAAGGCACTTCCCAATTTGGAATAAAGTTGGTGGTTCGGGGACGTTTTTGAGCACCTGGCGGCCGTGGTGACGGGGGTTTCCAAAGGGTCAGGAGAAAGATAAAATATCGCCCTAAAATAAACAATCGCGGGCCCGTAAGAAGACCCCCGGAAAGGGAATCCCCATTAACGAATTTTTTTAAGAAAACGGGGCATTGCAGAGCCCCAAAAATGGCATGACGAATATTCGAAGGGGCCCAACCCGCGGGTTTTAAAAAGGTTTTTTTCCACTCGTCCCCTTTTCCCGGATCCCAAACAGGTTGTAAAACCCCGCGGAGGTTCCCCTTTAGAAAAAAAATTTGCGCCACGAAGGCGGTCAAATAGATCCAAAAGGGTTCAAAGGCAGGGGGGGTATCGTTTTTTTTACAGTTATTTTTTTCCCGGCCAAAAAAAAAATCATACAGGGTTCCATCTTTTCTTTTTACAAAAGAAGGGGAAACCCCCCGCAGGCGAGGAGAAATTGCGGGATAAAACCTTTTGGGGGAGAATTTCTTGAAAAGTATTTTGGGCTTCCCCCTTTGGGCTCCGGAATGGAAAACGGGTAAAACCCCGCCTGCGGGGGGCCGGGTTTTTTTTTTGGAAAATTTTTTCGGTCTATAGGGGAAAAAAGAAAGGGGGAGGTTTCGGAAAGGCAGGTTTAGCCTGTCTTTCAGAAAACCCCATCGGGAAAAATCCTTTGGGAAGGAGCAGGCAGACCCGGCAGAGGGTTTCGTAGACAAAGGGGAGAGGCCCCCCCGCGGGGGTGGGCCGAGGGGCCCGGAAAGGGATCGTGATTTGGGAAAGCCGGGCCCCAAAATTAAAATCTCCCTGTGTTCCCCGTTTTAGGGTTTGGCGCAAAGCCCCTTTTTAGCCAGGGAAGGGGCCCCGAAAGGGTCTCAGAAGAGGAACCCAGGGAGTACGAGTATTTTTCTGTTTCCCGATGTAGCCTTTCCAATTGCAAGGTGAGGGGGGCCCGTGCAGAACCGGAATTTGCTCCTTGAGGATTTTGTGCGACTGAGGAACAAAATGGGTTTTTTTGGGAGGGGGGCACTGGAAAAACCCGGTACGGGGGCACCCGTGCGTGGCTGGGTAAAGTTACCGGCGGACCCCCTTCCAGGAAGGCGGTGGGCCTGGAAAAGTATTTCCCGGGGAAGTTTAAAAAAGAACTTTGGAATGGTCAAAACGGGGGGAGGCCGGGAAAATGACAACCTAGGGGTTTCCCCTCCTCCCCCCTAGGGCGGGAAAATTTCCCCGGGGCAAAAGGACCCTCTCCAATGAAGTGGCCGGAACCGCGCCCCGTAAAAAAACACAATTGCCTCAGACGTCGCTGGGGAACCCTTCCTCCGGGTTTAATTTTGCCCCTTTCCACCTGCATGGGATCCACCTCACATTGAAGAATGTACTGAGCAATTTTTTTGCCTCTATCTTTTTTTTAGGGAGCTCAATTTCCCAAATTCTCCCCCCCCAAATTCCCTTGGCTTTGAAGGGGCCCGTATGTACCCTGATCCCCCAAATTTAGCTGATAGACCCTTTTCTTCCCAAGAGATTTTAGGCCAAATAAATCAAGGGGGGATGAACAGGGGGAAAAAGGAGTCCCGACAAGATGGCTATTTAGTTGGGAGAAAGAGGGGCTACCTTCTAATCAAATTTAAAAAATTTTTTTATTTGCAAAGATTTGTTCCCAAAATTTGGCAACGCTTTTAAGCAAATAAACACATTTTCCTTATAGAATCTCTAAGAAAAAAAGATCAAAGATTAAAAAATTTAAAAATTTAATTTTTGGGTTATATGTCAACTGTAAATATTTTTTTTAAAAAAGCAGAAATTAAATTTTTATAAATTTTTACGAGAAAGCTTAAATTTTTTGTGAGCTGCAATGGGAAAATTGTGGCCTTAAAATAGTAAAGGGCACTTTACGGGCCTTCCTCCTTAACCCCCTTACAGCAAACAATTACAAAAACCTTCCCAACCAGAGCTTTCCTATAAAAACCTCGTCAAGTGTGAAAGATGGAGCTTTTCTTTCCCAACTGTTTTTAAAAAAGTTTTAAAACCCAAAGACGCAACTATTAAAATTTTTGGGCCTCCGGGTTTTTAGGGAACCTTGAAAAACTTCCTGAGAAAATCTTATAAAAATCCCTCATGATTTTTTCCCAATAAAATCTAGAAAACCAAACAGTGATGGGTTTCAAACGGGTGGAGGTAAAAACCATCGGATCCAGGATTTTTCTCTTTCTCAAGGCACATTTCATAAAATGTTTAAAATGATGATTCTCAAATTTTTCATTTTGTCATGTACCTGGTCACTGAAAAAAAAGGAAAAAAAAAGTGAGTCTCCCAGTCAGCATCAATAGGGCGGCAGGGAAAATTTTTTTTAAATTAGCTCTGTTTTTTTGGTTTTTTAAAAATGTTCAGGGTAAAAAAACTTTAAACCTTAATGGTGGACTAAAGGGGACATTTTTAGGGTTTTTTTGGGGCCCGGGGACCATTTTTTTTTTGTGCATTAGAAGCGTAGAATGCACCTGACTCTATGAACCTGTTCTACAGCGGGTCATAGATTTAAAATTTCTTTTTACTACCAAGTGACACTTCTGGCTCAAAAGGGAAAACCCCTTTTTTTAAAACAGTTAAAAGCACCTGGATTTGGGCCCTACTAAAGCTTTTAAATGTTTTCTTTGTACGGTTTTGATGGAAAAAGCCTTCCCCCCCCCGCCCCCCGGGTTTCACATGCGTTACAAAAATGCCCCGGGCGGGGGCATAGGCAATTGATATTTGGGAATTTTGCCGATTTAAAAAATAAAAGGGGAATGGGGTTGGCTTTTTTTTTCAGGGTGAAAAGGGTGCCAGAAATTCTGACGCAGCCCCGTTCCCTACATGTCACCCCCCCACGTGTGAAATAATACTGTTTTTCCCCTTTTAACACGCCGTAGTTATACAAGGGCCCATAGATGAAAAATAATGTCAAAAGGGTTTTTATGTAGTTTTTTAATTTTTAATTTTGACAAAAAGAAAGTTTAATAAAATCAGCTTTTTTAAACTCTTGCACAGCTGCGAAGAATTAAAAAAAGAATATTAGGGTTCCCCCCCAAATTTGAAAAACACTTTAAACCCGCTTCCTTTTCCCTCTCCATAAAGAAGGTTTTTTTAGCCCGTTTCCCCAAATCAAATGCCCATCTGTGTGTTAGCCATCTCTTTAACTCCAGGAAGCAACTGTCTTTGGCCTTCAAAAACAAAAAAGTTCTTTAAAAACCCAAGGGGGGCATACCAGGGTAATAGGGGTTTTGGGAAACCCCTGCTGAGGTCAATCAAGAAATTTCCCTTTTAAAAATGACCTGCAGAAACAATTTCCAAAAAAATTTTAAAAAAAAGAATATAAAATTTGGGAGAACCCCCTTAATTTGTACCCTAATGACTATTTTCCCCTTTTTCAGTAAATGTAATATTGGGTTTCTAAATACCAAAAAATAAAAAAAAACAGAAAAAAATACAATCCTTTTCTATGGGGCATAGTTTTAAAGGAAAGGGAAATTTTTTCTAATTTTTTTGTCTATTTTAAATCTAAAAAAGTTTCCCCAAAGGACCCAAACCCTTTTTAGCCCAGAAGCTTTATCTTAAAAAATAACCCGAAAAACAAAAATAATTCCTTTATTTTCCTGGAACCTAAAGTGCAATGCTTTCTGTGGGGAATAAGGTGAATTCTTCCTGGATTTTGGGAGCAACAGAGGCAGGGGAGGTCCCCCGGAAAGGGTTTTCGGATGGTTGGGGGAGGAAGGGTGGTGATGTCCCTGTTTGCCAAAAATTTTTTTGGGTCCAGAATTTAGAAACTACAAAAGGGTGAGGTTTTTTGGGCCCAGCTGAGAAACGTGGTGAAGCCTTTTGAGGTATCAGTGGGGAAAAGTTTCTGTTGGAACAAGCTTGTCCCCTTTTGAAGGGGGAAAAAAATTTTGGTTGGGGGCCTTAAAGAAGTGCTGGGGGGAATGGAGGGCCCAAAAAAAAATTAAACCCGGTCCAAAAATAAACTGTACAAGAAGGGGCCCCCGTGCTGTGAGGAGTTTAGTTTTTAATTTTAAAACAAAAAGCCGGTGGGGAAAAAACCACATGAGAAAAATAAACCCCAAATTTAAATACAAATTTAGGCGCCCCTTTTTAAGCTAAAATTAACTTTTAAATTTTTTTCAAATTAAAAGAAACTGTCAACCAGACGGGGTCAATTTAAGGACCCAAAAACAGTTTTTTTGGGTTTAAAATTTTAGGTCCTTTGCCCGTAAACTATGTATCCCAAAGGAAAAGTAGGGTTGGGTTTTGGTTTTAAACAGGGGTTTCTCCCGGTTAGTATGAGATGATTTGGCCCCCCACTTGTTTAAAACCCGCCATATTTGGGGCACATTTAGAAAAAAGTAAATCTGAGGAGAAGATCAGGATACATCGAAATAGACCACCATTGGAAGACATATAGGAGATCTTGTAAAGGGTCTCAATTTACCGGAAAACTTGAAAAATGGCCGCGCATTGAAAAAACCGAATGACATAAACCAATTTTTCAAAGTGTCCAATTTGGGGGGTGTTGAAAGCGGTCTTTCACTCATCACCTTTGGTAGAAAATGAATGAAAAGCTCCCTGAAAGTCAAAAATAAATTAAAAAAATAATCCCAAAACAGGGGGGGGAGTGATCTGTATTTTTTCTCCACGAAGAAGAACCCTGCACCAGCTGGATAGGAAGACTTGCAGATGAAACATTTTCTTTTAAATTCTCCCCAATATAGGGAAGGAAAATTCCCCCGGGGGTCTCAAACCCCCAAATTTAGGGGGTTAGCCCCTCCACAAAGGAGGCCCTTGGGCCCCTGGCTGAAAGGGTTTTAAATAAAAATAGTGTTTAGCGAATTTTCCCTTGGGCCCAAACGAGATCGATCCCATTGCGATAGTCGGCCGCTTTAAAAAAAATAAAGGGTTTTTCGAATTTTGAGCTTTGATTATGAGGGATTACCCTTAATAAAAATTTTGGGCCTTGGGGGAGGGAAAAAACACCTTCATTATTTTTCACCCAAACAAGGCTGGAGAAGCTGAAATTAACATCCACAAAAGTCAAATGGATACGTGCTACATTTAAAGGGAACACACTTAGGTTATAAAAAATCACAGAAAAAAAAAATGTCACAGACCATTCATTAAACCCTGGGATTTTTTTCCCAAACCTGACCCTTAAACCCTGCATCACCCAAAAAAATTAAAAAGTTTCCAGGGAAAAACAGTAAGATTTGAACCAAACATGTTTCTTGAACCGGACATTGAAAATCCCCGTCCTTGGAAAAGCAGGGATGAGCCGCAAACCCGCATTGGAAAACCCCCCGATTTAAAAAAAATTGCCGCCAAAAAAGGGGTCCCTTTTAAACCACCAATTTTTAGTTTTAAAAATTTGGGCACTAACTAAAATTGTCCCCCGTACCTTTAAATGAAACCTTAAACCGTCTGGCCCACAGTT